>PVLA01016248.1:0-21496 GCA_004027455.1 Hydrochoerus hydrochaeris
GTTTGATTATTACCTGCCTTTGAAGTTTTATACTGTCTACAATGTTTTATTTTTACTAATATTGTTATTTACTGCTATACTCAATTATACTGCTATATTCAATTATGCCTGATGATATAGACATTCTATTGAAGATAATAAGAAACAACACAGTAATCATTGTAGATCACCTTGTACTGTGGTTTTATATGACTTTTTGATTTCATGTTTTTATAGGAATTTGTTTTGTTTTGTCTTGCTAAGTTTTGTTTTTCCCTCTAATACAGAAAGGGTAGAAATACATGTAGAGATTCATGCATGTGTAGCTGTTTACACTCTCACTGTTTGACTATCTACTTTGTATGCTTTAATTTTGTAACTTGAGCAACTATTTCTAAGAGGACAATATGTAATGTATTAACTAGTGATTTCTTATTGTTTATCTTTTTTTTTTGAATTCTGTATTACCTCTACCCTTTACATGCTTTTGTATCTCTTTGAATAAATTTTTAATAAGTACAATAAGAATTCCACAGTTTTGCCCCTTCGAGTGGCTGTGTTCTGTGTCAACAAAGGTCATAGAAGAGACAAATATCTACTTTTTTCATTGATATGATAGAAAATTTTACTGGTTATGTGTTGATGTGTAACAGATTACTTTGAAGATTAAGGTTTAGAACAGCAGACATATGTTTCTCACAGTTTGTGTGGATCAGGGATTTGAGAATGGAGTAGCCAGGGGGCTCTGACTCAGGATGTCTCATGGGCTTGCAGTCACAGTATGTGCTATGATTTAGTCATGTGAAGATTTGCATGGAGCTAAGGGACTACTTCCAGCATGGCTCATTCCATCTCTCGGGGAAATTTCTTACCATGTGAGGATCTGTGTAGGGCTGCTTGAATGTCCCCCCTATATGCCAATGGGTCACACAATGACCTAGACTTTATTGTCACAGACCATCCCTTCTACTGTATTTTATTGGTTATTAAAAAAAACCCTAATATAATGTGAAAGAAGGATTTCAGGGTCACAGGAACCATCTTGAAGACCAGCCACTGTAAATAGGATTGTGTTCAGGTTACTCAGCAACTAGAGTTGAAGCTAAAATGCACCCAGGGGAAGTTGTGTCATTTGAATTCTTGAATATTCTTAGTTTTTGACATATATGTTAGCTACCATTTGGGAGCCAGAAGCAAAATTCAAATTCTAGTTTTAGACTTTATCAGCCTTTGGAAGAGATTTGATCTAAATATGACTATCTCAATTTGATTTTCTTTAAAATATAGGAATTAATACATACCTGCCTGTGCTTAGCAGATTTTATGCAAGATACAAATCCTAGTTCTAAGTATAAAGCCAGGCATACAAGATATAAACATGCTAGAATTGTGCCATCAAAGACTACCTTTTACTCTGCTGTCCTTCCTGAGATTTTTGCCACTGGCTGAGAGTGGGCTCTTCCAAGTGCCAAAGATTCACATCTTATTTGTTAATTGTTCTGAACAACTTTAGGTAGCACTTTTCTAAAAGAGGATTTCTTTAAAATAGTCACTAATATTCAGAGTTATACTGGAGGTCCTAGCCAGAGCAATTGTACAAAATACAAAAGGCACCCAAATTTGAAAGGAAGAAGTTAAACTGTCCCTATTTGCAGATGGTGTGAAATTATGCATAGAAATCTCTAGAGATGCTGCAAAAAAAAGACATAAAAAGTAAAAAGAAAATAAAACTGTTAGAACTAATGAACAAATTCAGAAAAGTTGCAGAATACAAACACCGTAGTCCTTCTACATACTAGCAACCAACTATCTGAAAAAAATGAAGAAACAGTTATTCGTAATAGCTACCAAAAAAGAAAAAGAAAGAAAGAAAAAAAGAACAACTTAGGAATAAATTTAGCCAAAGAGGCAAAAGATCTTTGCACAGAAAATTGTAAAACATTGATGAAAAAAAAAAAAATAAATGGAAAGGTGCACTATGTTCATGGATTGGAAGAACTAATATTATTAAAACATCCATAATACACGAAACAATTTATAGATTCACTGAAAAACCTATTAAAATAACAATGACATTTTTTCATTGAAATAGCAAAACATATTCTAAAATTCATCTAAAATCACAAAAGACCCTGAACAACAAAGCAATTTGCAAAAGGTGACATCATATGTCTTGACTGCAAAATAGAGTGCAAAGCTATATAACTGAAACAGCATGGTACTGGTATAAAAATAGACATATAGACAAGTGGAATGTAATAGAAGAAATGATATATATATATTTTTTTCAGTCAACTGATTTTTGACAAAAGCATCAAGAACAACATATATTGGGGTAAGGACAATCTTTTATAAACAATTCTGAGAAAACTGGATATCCATATGCAAAAATAATGAGCCTAAACCTCTATCTCTTATCATATAAAAAGTCAACTCAAAACAGATTAAAGACCAGAAACTACTAAGCTGTTAAAAAAAGAAACTTAGAAGAACTACTTGAAGTCACTGGCATAGGCAAAGATTTTTTGGATCTGTCTCTAAAACACAAGCAAATATAGACCAAATAGTGTTAAATCATATTGAAAAATTTATGCACAGCAGAGAAAACAATCAACAAAATGAGAAAATATTTGCAAACTATTCACTTGACCAAGGATTAATATCCAGAATATATGAGGAACTAAAACAAATGATACTAAAAAAATAAATCTGATTAAAAATGGGCAACTGATCTGAATAGACATTTCTCAAGAGGTGTTATGTAAATGACCACAACTATAGAATAGTTATATTTAAAAAAAAAGTACTTGTGAAGAGTTGAAGAAACAGGGATTTGTATACACTGTAGAAATGTAAAATAATACAGTCACTGTGGAAAAAAGAGTATGGAAGTTGTTCAAAAAGCTAACAATAGAGGTACCTATTCTATAGTCCCTTCACTGGGAAATCAGTATGTTAAAGAGATACCTATTTCCCTATGTTCATTGCATCACAATAGCCAGGATATAGTATCACTAAAGTATTTACTAATGAGAGAATAAATAAAGAAAATATAATGTACACAATAAAATGTTACTTTGCATTAAAAATGAAATCCTGTTATTTGCAGTAATATAGATGGAATTAGATGACTTTATGTGAAGCCTGATATGCAGACTAATAATACCACATGTTCCACTCATATTTGAAATCCACAATGAGTTGATTTGATCATGAAGTCAATCTAGATTTTTTAGTAAATCTAAAAAAAGTTGATCATAGAAGGAAAATGGTTGTTATTAGGAGCCATGTAGTAACTAGGAGGGGGGTTTTGGGGGAAATGTCAGTTTAAAAATATAAAATTTTAGTTAGAGGAGAGGAATAAGTTTGAGAGAGATCTGTTCTTGAAAAATGCCAAGAGAATACATATAAAGTGATCTCAACACAAAATGATAGCTACGTGTGGCAGTGCATGTATTAGCTAGGTTTTTTCATTCTACAATGTATATGTCCTTTCAAACAATGTGTTATATGGGGTAAATATATGCAGTTGTCAATCTAAATTTTTAAAGTTTAAAGTATTTTAAAAAACGTTAGAAAAACATCATAATGTGGCATATAGTCTCTTTTAACAATGTCTCTCTAAAAGAATAATTTTAACTTAAAAGAGGTAGGAGAAAGTATTTAGCAGTGTCTTAGAACACTGTCTTCTCCAACTTTCCTCATTCCCAAAACACAGATTCCAAGCTGGGTCAGAATCTCCACGGAAGGCTCAGGGAATCTGATCTTTTAACGTTGTAGTGATTAGGCAGGTCTAGGAAACATCACATGAAATAAATTTTTACCTCTAGAGAGTTGGATGTGCGGGATCTGAAAACGTGAGGGGGGAATTGGGACAAGACACAGGTAGGAAAGATGGTGTCGGGATTTTGTCATCTAGCACTGTCACTGATTCAGCATTTTCAGGTGTGTGTGTGTGTGTGTGCGTGTGTGCACATGTGCGTATCTGTGGGCACTGTATTTTCAGTTATTCAGTGTAACTAGTAAGTAGATGTGCTAGTTGTGTTTAAGCCATATCACTGCATAGTTGTTTGCCCAGCCCTGCCCAACTACATTCGTGTAACAAACTGGGGAATGTGTCTATCTTCTCTATCTTGGTCTTTGACTGTATTACTCTAGCTGGGCACTGAAATGTCATCTGTGGGTGGACATGAAACATAATGGGTTAAACTCATTAGTTGATGGACAATAGAGACTAAGATTTTCAGGTATATTTTTAAGTGAAAAAAAACCTGGACGATAAAAATCAGGGTGTATAATATTCTACTTTTGTTTGAAAAGGGGTATGACTGTCTGCACTAGTTTTAGAATTTATCTAAAAAGACTCTGAAAGAATATACAAGAAATTTTTGAAAATGGGGTAATCTTGAGAAGAGTTGGGAAGACATGGGAGCTCCACAGAGCTGAGAGTGGGGCTTTTCATTGTATTCCATGTTTACAAAGATTAGGAACCAGATGAATTTATTATCCCTTTAATGAAGCAAAACTAAACATAACAATAAGCAGGCCAACCTAGACAAGATTGTGAACTGAATTTGGCTCATGAAGTGCCATTTGAGAACTCTGTGTTACACAGACCCCTATCTTTTATCATCAAAGTATGAATATTGATTCATGAACTCAGTAAACATTGATGAAGGTCTCATAAGGTCCCAGTCTACGTATTCAGGTGCCAAAAACACTATCTCTGGCCTTAAGGAGCCTGTGTCTCTGCATCCTAGTGGCCCTAGTTGGTGAATATTTAAATGGAAATAACTTCTTATATTGCTTGGTCAATTTAGACTACTAAGTCCTTTCAAGGTGCATCATTAGTAAATAGGGAAGGCTTGCTTACAGTTTAGTGATACTTGTTTGTATACATACAGTTAGTGTTTAAGATCATACAAGTATTGTGAACTTAGGTTATTTTGCAATACTTCTTCGTCTTGTTTATCCTATTCATTTGTTAAGCAACACTTTGTTTATAATCCCAAGATAAACTTATACCCAAGCCAATTCAAACCATTACAAATTCTAAACTAAATGAATATAAATTAAACAAATAGATTTGCAAACAAACTGCGTAAAAGCAAGCTGTCTCAATAAAACACAAGAAATTTGAATAATGAGAGGAAGAGTCAAGAATAAAATAGAAAATTGAGCTACCTTTTGTCTGTTGAAAAAAATAGATGTGACATCACTTTCTAAATCTAGTAATCTAATCTCGACACTAATAATCTTATCTCTTCTGGAGGTGCATTTTGGAATCTTTTCCTACCTCCCCCCACCTGTGCATATCCCATTAGCTCCCGGAAATGTACAGTGTGTGTAGAAAAGCACTGACTTCTCCTCTCTGGTTGAATGAATATCTGTGTTCTTCCAGCCTCTGGAAAGGTGCCAGTAAAAGTTTAGATTGGCTCTGAATATAAATACATTTCCTACCATGATGCTGGGCAACATTTCAGGTTTCTGGCTTCTGAAAGATTCCTCTGGCTGAAGTCTGCTTTGGGGAGAGGTGATGTAAGCAAGGCTAAGGGGAGGGATGAATATGATCGAAATATCTTACATGCACATAGGAAAATGCCATGTTGATACTCAATATTTTATAAAACTAATAGGCACTAATAAATATATTTTTTAGAACAAGAAGTCTACTTTGCTATGACAAATTGTTGGGCAGGCAGAAGAATTACTCAAGACAAATATTCATGGTTTTAAATTGACATTAATATCTCTAGAAATTCTAATTTATTATATGGAGCAATGTTCCTGATCAGAATGTGGCCTCAAGAACCCTAAAGGTTAAATGAGAGGAAGGAAATTTGATTAATCAAATAACCCTAAAGGTTATTTGAGAGGAAGGGAAGTTGATTAACATTTTGTCATGTGTCTGGATAGTTTTAAGAGTAGGTCAACAGTTAAAAAATCTAATCTATAGCCAAATACTGTGGCTATAAATCCCAGTACTCTGGAAGACTGAGGCAGGAGAATCACAAGTTCAAGCGTAGCTTGGTAACTTAGTTTAGCAACACCCTGTCTCAAAATAAAAACTAAAAATGAGCTTGGGAGATAACAGTGCCAAGGCCCTTGATCTAATCCCCAGCATACACACGTGAGCGCGCGTGCATGCTCACACACACACACGCACACACACACACACGCACACACTATCTAGTTGATTTTTCATCTGTTTCAGTTATATTTCACTATGTTCTCATCCACCCTAAAATTCAGTGGCTTAAGACAGTTTGTTGCCATTGCTCGTGGTTCTGTAGGTGATACTGGGCTTGGAATTCCTGCTTGACCTCTTGTTGTAGGTTACTGATAGTGGGGCTAGAGTACTCTGAAGGCTTAACTGGGTTAGATGTAGAAGATGGCTTCACACACTTGTCTCCTTAACTGGAACTGCTGGAAGAGCAAGGGCTGGGGTCACTCTATTTTCTGTCCACATGGCTCTTCACATGGCTGCCTTGGGATTCCACACAGCACTACAGTCTAACTACAGAGCTGAGTTCTTACATGGAAGGCTCCTCTCATAGAATGAGGGTTCAAGAGACCCTGGAGGAAGCTGCAAAGCTTTGCATGGAGATCATGCATTGTGACTTTTATTGCATTGTATTGTTCAAGAACTAGTCCAACACAGGAGGCAACTGTAAGAGATCCCAGTGGAAAAATCTGAGCAACAACAACAGCAAAAGTGAAATAGCATTAAATGATACTTCAAAGTATAAGACTGAGCTCTGCACACATATGCTGGTGTAAGTAAATGACTGAATAATAAATAAATGGGTGAAGATAGATAAATTCTTTGATGAAGAATTAAAATAATGATGTGGCTGCTCCACTCTCAAGGAAGTAAACCAAAAGTCCCCACTCCTAATGTGTAGGCTGGGCATCATGATTTTCTTCTGGGTGATCCAGTGGGGAATGGGGAGAAAGAAGAAATCTCAGCCGTGTGACCAAGATCAGTAGCAACAGTGATAAACCATGTGACAGTAAGTGTTCTGAAAGCGATATGATAGAAATGTCACTTTACTTCCTCCTCAGAATCCATAACCCTAGGATTAATGTGAGGAAGACATCAGACATGTTGTAGTGGAGGGACCTCCTGCAAAATGCTTGGCTGGTCCTCTTTAAACCTGTGCAGATCATCAAAAACAGGTATACTCTGAGAAACACTGCCAGGAGAAACTAAGGAGACAATGAGAAGCAAATGTAGTGTGGCACCCAGGATAGAATCCTGCACCAGAGAAAAAAGTAGACCAAAACAAAAGAAATCCTAATTAGCTACTCTGCACTTTGACCAATAATAAATAACTTTGACCAATATTAAATAAGTTTAATAACTATTAAACTTTTTTTTTATTTTAAAAAGAATAAGAAAAAAACCATAAAAATTATACAGAATTTCAAAACTGGTTGATAGGAAATTAACAATGGTTATTATATTGCATGTTGTTATCTTCAAAATAGTTGCTCAGATTATCAGATGTAGGCATGCAAGATTGATCAAACAATATAAGCACCAGCTGTTCCTTTCAATGAACTAATAGAATGATTAATACAATTATCTTGGCTATCTCGTGTGTGTGTATATATATATACAAAAGAAGCCAGCAAAATGAGATGGGCGGTAGGATAGAGACACAAGATGGCAAAAAACAAGCAATCCCTGCTTGGGGGAGACCTGCCACTGGAGGTTTCTCCATAATGCTAGTCTCTTTTTGATTTAAGACAGTGTCGCTTGGTACCAGGCATGGTGGTGCATGCCTGTGATCTCCACACTTGGGAGGCTGAAGCAGGAAGATCACCATTGGGTTTGAGACCAGCCTGGGCTACACAGTGAGTTCAAGATCAGCATGCACTACGTGGCAAAATCCTGTCATAAAACAAAACAAAATGAAACAGTGTCATTTGGGACTTTTTGGTTGCTTTTGATGGAAAAATGTTCCCAAATAACAAAAAAACAACGACTTGATCTCCAGCTTATTTTTGTGTTAAATATGATCAGAATATAAGTGGATTTTAAGACTTGTTTTTGATGCATTTCTGTTTATTCACAAATAATTTAGTATTTATTTAAAGATACAGAAAGTAAATTGACTAATACACTTGAAATATGTAGAATAACACAAAGAAAATAGGTATTTGTATTTTATAGATTTTTCTCTATTTGTATTATTTGCCCCATAAAATGATTACTGGAAGACTAAAGCTGATTTTGTCTGCCACAGAGTTTGGATTGGACTCAAAGGGTGAGTCAAGATACACAGAGACCAATTTGGAAAATACTGCAAGAGAAGGTTGCTCAAATGGCAGAAAGGATGCACCCTTTGAAGCCAGGAAGACCTAAGTTTGGATGAAGTTGGCTCTGCCACTTCTGAACTTCGTGACCTTAGGCAGCTATTTTTTTCCCTTGGGTCTCAGCTTTTTTCTCCTGTGAAAATGTAATTCTGTAATAATACTTCCCTACACTCTCTGTTGTGAGACTTGCCTAAGTTACATTTCCGGCAAGCAGGTAGTATTCTGAGCAAAGATAGTTCTTATTGTTTTAGTGACAATTTGAACCTGAATGAAAACAGAAACAACTGAAATAGAGAAGGGGGAATAGACAATGGTGATGCCAAGGAGGTAGATTGTCCAATCGTCAGTGACTGATGGGCTACATAGTAAGGCCGGTGAAGGATGCTGCTGTTCCTGGGAATCCCTTTGTGGTTAAGCAGATGCAAAGCTCTTCATTTAAGAAGAGAAACAAGAATAAGGTCTGCAGTTGTTGGTGGGTGTATGTGGGGGATCTGAGAATGAGATGTCTGAAGATGGGCAGCTAGGGGTCTAGGACAGATGTCAAGGAGGTAGCATTTTCTAAGGAAGTATGCTAACATAATGAATAGAGGATCAAGGTTAGAGCCACAGGGAGCATTTTAAGAGGGAAGCAGAAGAAAAGAAAGCTAATAAGAGGACTGAGGGTGGAAATATCTTATATGTTAATTTATGTTAAGAGAAATAGAAGTTATAAGAGAAGACAGGAGAAAGCTTTAAGAGGAGGCAAATGAATTATGTTGTCTATTGCCACAGAAAGGTCAGCTAAGCTTTGCACTGGGCAAAAATACTAGATGTAGCAACTGGTAGAGTGTCACATGTGAATCTGGAATGGTAGGACTGGAGTCCAGGTGGTAGTTGGTAGAAGAGTGGACAGAAGGTAAGAAGTGGACATAGGGCATTGAATTATTTGTTCAAGGGGGAAGCTTGGTTATGAAAGAGAAACAGGGAGTTTTGTGTGCTGGTTTGAAGACGTGTTGGAAAGTAGCCCAACTAGAGAGTAAGAAGTCCAAAATATGTGGGAGGGGGTGGAATTTGCCAGCACAGGTGAAGGAATTAGCTAGAAGCCAGAGAAGGAAGCTCACTTCCCTTGGAATGAGAGGAAGACTGGCAATGGTACATGCAGATAAAAATACAGCATCGCGTGGGTTGGGGCGGTGGTGTGTGGTAAACAGTTGAGGATGCGTGTGCCCTGGTGGGTCATTTTAGGTAGTTGTCTAGAATGCTCTATGGGGAAAATGGCACTGGCTATGGGGCAGAAGGTTAGGAAGAGTAGAAAGGTTTCCTGAATTGCATGGGAGGCCAGTAGCCACTCTGTTCTTAAAAAGGGGTGTGGTTGAGTGTATCAGTCCCTGCTGGGGTTGAAGGTGGTATGGCTGGCAGGGTTTGCTCCACCTGTGTCCCCTTTTCAGTGACAGGACCAAGGAAGGGAACAGCTGATGGAAGTGAGTTGGAAGACAGGCTGTGAAGGGTGGGTCAATGGCTACTCTCAAGTCCTGAAGATTTAGGCAGTGGTGGATTTAGTTGTAGGACTGCTGAGTGTGTATTTAGGGACCTAGGGCAATGGTTTCAGAAACATAGCCTTTCTTCTCCTTCTAACATTTTTAATCTGGAGAGAAATGTGGAGTCTGGGTTATGCATGATTACTATTTACAAAGCTATTTTTCAGTTAAATGCTCCCTAGTTGGTGGAGTCCTGAAAGCTGTTGCTTCTTTTTTCCTGGGAGAAGAAGCAACTTTAAAAAAAAAAAAAGAAAAAAATGCTTTATGTATTTAAAGTTTTTGGATAATGGGGACACAGGATAGATATTAAAAAACTAGTGAGACAATGCCAGTGTTTACGTGAGCATTGCAAACAACTTGTTCTGAGTTCTAAATTAATTTTAAAAACTGCAAGACTATGTATATGTTATTCTATTTTTCCTTTTTGTACTAAATTGCCTGGATGGTTTTATGTCTGCTTGGTGAAATGGTGTAAAATGATTATAAGTAGCTGTTGATGCTTGATTTATCATTCAGGTTTCTTTCTTTCTTTCTTTCTTTCTTTCTTTCTTTCTTTCTTTCTTTCTTTCTTTCTTTGTGTGATATTCAAAGTGTCTCCTTTTGCACTTTGTGACATTATATGACAAGTACAAAGGCTAAACAAAAATATCTGTGGGGTTTGGTACCAGTCTAAATCAGATATCTTTCTTTACCAATTATACTTCTTGTGATCTTTTTGTTTTCTGTTAGAAATAAAGTATTGAAATCAAACTGCCCAGAAATGTGTCTTCTAAGTAAAATATTTTAAAGATCCTGCCAGAGGTAAGCAAAGCACAGCAACCTGGAGTTGGAGATAATAGGATGGTTCTCGAAGGGACTAGTGATGTCCATAAATGCTGTCTAGCAAGTACTGCCCCTTAAAGGAGTGTTTGCCCCTCTTCCTCATGTTCTCCCTAGGGTACCTTGGACATGGCTGGGCAGAGGATTAAGGAAAAACTAAGCCTTTTAGGGGAGCCTATTGGTGACTCTGATGGGTAGTGGGCTTAGTGTGGTGACAGCCAGATTTCCTGCCAGAAACTGACCACTCCTGTGCTATGAAAATGTCAGGAAGAGTGAGCCTAGTACAGCTGTTCTTAGTAGTCCAAGACCGGAAACACAAAAGAGCCATCTATAAGAGGACAGAATACTATGTTACAGTGGATTCTCAAAGTGGAACAATGCAAGGGACGACACACACAGCAACCAGGTGAATCTTTGTCATGAAACTTCAAATGAAAAAATAAGATCCTAGAAAACTATATATAGTGCAGTATCATTTTTATAACATTCAAAAATAAGCAAAGGAATGACGAATACGAAGTTCAAGGTAGTGCTGACCCCACAGACAGCAGACAGGGCAGAGGGGTACAGAGGACAACAGTGGGGGGAGGTTGAAAATGATTGCTTTCATTGCTTAGGTTACAGGCACTGTGCTTGGGTGTCTCTGTGTTACTTAAGATGTTAGTGAATGGAGCTAATACATCAGAAACCCCAAAATTAAACATTTCAAGTAACATCGTATTACAGGTAACAAATGTGACCGTCACACAGGCCCTGTTAGCAGGAGCAGTTCTCTTCACTTGGTGAGACTGTTCCAGTACTGAAGAAATGCTGTAAAGAACCTAAGAATTTCAGGAAGTTGTTAGTGCCATTAAAATCAAATGTGTGTGTATGATATTGGAGATTGAATCAAGGGCCTTTGCACTGAACTACATGCCCAGACCTTTTAAACTTTTTAAAAAGTTATTATTTTGAGACAGGGCCTCACTAAGCTGTATAGGTAAGCATCTAAACTTGTGATCCCCCCAAGTGCTAGAATTATAGGGATTTATCACTATGCCTGGTTGAATAGTACCTCTTTGAGTAAATATGTAGGGGTCGCTCTAGGATAGGTGCCCATGGATGGATTAGTTGGATAAAAGAATATCTACATTTCTTTAGTTACTGCTAAATTACTCTTCAAAACAGGTTGTACTCATTTATAGAAACTTGCTTCTCAACATACTTGTCAACACTAGTGATTATCAATCTTTTGACTTAGCCATCTGGCAAAAAATGGTATCTAGTTTGTGCTTCCAATAACCAATCTTTAGATGAGCTTTGGGTGTGAGAGTCATTAGTGAAGTGGAGACTCTTTGTGTACGTATCTTTGTTTCAGTATTGGTAAAAGAATGGTTGCAGTTGTATGTGCCTAAAATTTCTTTGGGAACAAGTGTGGCCTGTGATCCTGATGGTCTTCCTAAAATGGGGTGCTTCCATGTGCCAGGCAGTGGGGCTGGGGGCTTTCACTTGATTCCTCAATGCGTTATTCTTTGCGGTCACTTTCTGGCATGGTCTAGAGACTCTGAATTGAAGAGAGTGCCCTGGCCATGTAGGGAGAAGATGATTCTGTCAGCATTTAAACCCTCGAAGCCCAAACTTTTATTTCACATATTTATTTTTTCCTTAAACCTAACAGAAGATCATGCTCATTTAAGGATTTGGTGTTTTCATCGGTCTGTTCCACTGGTTTTCAGCCTTGGTTGTGCATTGGAATCTCATGGGAGCCTGGAAAAATATTAACACCTGCATTGTACTTTCAGATTCTACTGTGATTGGTCTGGGGGTGCAGTGGAGATATTAGGATTTTAAAAAGCTCTCCGGGGATTCTAGTGTCTAGCCAAGTTTGAGAGATGCTGGTCCAATTTAATAATCTTTAGAGTTCTTTAGAGACTTGCATTAGTATAATTTTATTTTGTGACCTTCTTTGGTCACCTTCTAAAATTTTTGTGACTTTTATCCTTGGTTTATTCTGAAAAATTTCTCTCATGGTATATTTTTGTAACAATTGAAGATACCCTGGTGTGAGATGGGCAGAATGACTGCATTACTAAATTCAAGTCAGGAATTGCTGAGCTGATTATTTCTCAGATCTTTATTTTGCAGTATTTAAGATCAGCATGACATAAATACTTTTCCTGTAGAGTATATTAGCAAAATATTAGTGTCACTTCTGACTTTTCACAAATCAGTTTTGTCACTGAACATGAAATAGGGCAGGACAGGAAGCTCAGAAATAAAATGCATTGTCTGTAATAAATGAAATCTTATTCAAATGTTATTTAGCTTTTCTGGGAATAATTACCCACTCTTCTGTAAAAGTAAAAGGTTGTGTATTTCATACATGATGAACTTGGCTGGTAAGGACATTTCCTTCATGCATGACCAAGATATTTTCCTCACTTCCAAAGCATCTTTAGAAGTACTAGATACATCTCGAAGGGTATGAGGTTGGCTTTTACCTATTCAGTTATTGTGGTTTATGCTTTTATGTATGTTGATCTTTAATATATTTCTTTGTGAGGTGGATATCATGGTGTGGGCAGAAGTTACAGGAGAGTCTCATGGTGTTTCTAATAGAGAACTTGTGCTTTCCAAAGCATATGCTGGTTTTTATTGTTAATTTTTTAATTTGCAGTATTCTTTCTAACCAGTTTAATTGTGATTATAAGGTCCTGTTCTCTTTCTGTGTACTCTTTTCCCCTCTCTTTCCAGTATCCCTTTGTTCAGGTCTCACTCATTGTGGCCTAGTCCTGTGGTCAATTAAAAAAAAAACCATCAGCTGGCCAAGGGGCCCATATGTCAGCATGGGAAAAGCCATTTCTGGTAGATTTTGCTTTAATTCTGTACTGGTCATTTCCTATTGGCTTATTCTGTGTCATAACTTTCTTACCTATAAAGTAGTAGTAAAAATTCATGGTCTGTCCAATTAAAATGAGGAAGACACAATATTGTTGTATGTTAAAGTACTTTACCATATAGAAAATATAGCATACTTATTTTGAGTATTTCTTCTAACATCTGTATTTACTAAAATAAGCTCAAAACTATTTTGAAGCTGCACCATAGCACGTGAAGAATATGTGAGATCAGATGTGAATCAGAACAAATAATTTCACCTCAGTCTCAGTTTCTGTCTTTAAAATGAAGATAATAGAAGCCATCTCAGAGGGTGGATGGAATAAATGCTGTAAAGATCGAGAAAGTGCTTTGTAAGGAGCAATGTGCCCGACGCACATTAGAATTTAAGTGAAGCAATTCTTCATTTAAATTTGGGCACACACCCCATCCCCGAAACCATTGAGACTTGCCCTTCAAGCCAGGCATTTTTCTCCTCAACCACCAAGTCCCACAATGCTGGTGCTTCTTCCAGGATGCCCCTTGCATTTCATTTTGCCACTCCTTTGGCAAAATGCTTCTAGCTAGACGTCTTTATCTACACATCTTCCCCTTCTTTGCTCCCACTCCTTTCCAAATCACATAGGCATGTTCCTTTCCCAGATCTTATTTTCTTAATTATGTAATTACACTTCCATTAATTCAGATAGAGGTGACTTTAGGTTTTTAGCAGCTGACTTACGGCTGCTTGGGTACAGAATTTTCACTAATTAATTTGTTAAATGAATCCAAAATAAGTGTTTCTAGATGGTGGTTTCCTTTCAGAGAACAGTGACCCAGAAAACTAGAACCCAAAGGAATGATGGACATAAAAATTTCAGGGCTGTGTTAGATTTGAGATGAATGTTTAAGGACAGATGAGTTTAGTTTCCACAAAGTACCTCTTAGCGCCTAACTATGATAAACTATGTTACTATGTACTTGTCAATAGCAAACAAACAATAAATCCTAAACATAATATTTTCTCTTTATGACTAACTGAAAAGTGGCATAATATAATGTATATTTTACTTTCATTAAACTTTGATTCAAATACAAGATGATACTTTTAAAATATCATACAAATGATCTGAAACATATGTAATGTGATATCTGTGTTATTTTATTTTTATTTTAAAGAGAATAAAACCAAGCAAAATAAAACAGAATAAAGCCAATCAAAACAAAACAGTGTAAGTGATAACAGGATTTCAAAACAAGACAATAGGAAATCAACAATGACTACCATAATGCCTCTTGTCTTCAAAATCGCTGCCCATACCATCAGACGTAGTAAAGTCAAACAAAACAGAGCAGAATAGAATCAATAAAAACAAAACAATGAACTCAATACAGGACTTCAAAGCAAGATAATAGTAAATCCAAAATGGCTACCATAATATATCTTGTTATCTTTGAATAGCTGGACCATGCAGTCAGATATAAAAAATCAAGACAAAACATAACAAAACCAAACCAAACAAAAAATGAAAATGATACAGGACTTTAAAACAAGATAATAGGGAGTTAACAATGACTACCACTTCAAAAGGCGATTCCTGTATATAGATGCCACATTGTGTACTGCTATCCTCCAAATAGATGATCAAACTATTGGCTTTATGTGTTCTTTTCTTTTAAAGCAATTTTTAAACTTATTTTTATTTTTTTAATTTTTTATTTTATTTTATTTTTTTAAATTTTATTTTGAAGGTAGTAAAATACAACAGAACAAGACAGAACAAAGCCAATTGAGACAATGCAGTGAAATTGGTACAGAACTTCACAGCAGGTTACCAGGATAACAGTAATAGGTACCATAGTGTATCTTGTTATCTTCACAATAGTTGTCCATTCAATTAGGTATAGTGAAATCAAACCAAAAACAGAACATTATAAAGCCAATCGAAAGAGAATATTGAATAGAGCAAACAATTAATTGGAACAAAGCAAAACAATGAAAGCAACATTTGCCTTCAAATGGAAGATAGAAGGAAATCCCCTGTGTTTTCTATATTGCGTACAGTCATCCTCCCAAGAGATGCTGAGACCTCTGCCCCCAGCTGCTAATGGGGGCGGGAGTGGGGGAAGGGATGGATGTTTGATTCTCAGCCTGCTGGTAGGCTCAAGGGAGATGCTGACTGGTTCTCCTCCTGGCTCGCACCAGGGGCACTTACCAGGAAGGGAGGTGAATTGCTTTCTTGCTCAGCTACCTAAGTTACACCATGGCTGGATCTTGGGAGATGCTGACTGGCTTTAATAATATTCTACAATTTTATTTTTTTACAAAAGTCCTCCATAACTTGTTTCTGTGTTTTTAAAAGTATTTTCCTTTAAAATACTTTAAAAGTAGATACTCCTTTAGGCATAGGGTTGCTAAAATCGGTCTACCTCTGCCTATTCAGGTAAACCTGTCATTGAATGGTTGGCTTTTGAGACTTTTCTGTAAACCTATAAGAAAAAATAAAAAAACAAGTGAAAAACTAACCATTTGGTTAGTTTTAACATCTCTGAGTATCCTAGATTTTTTTTTCTTTCTAGGAGTTATCTTTAGCTTTCTTCAAGTATTTTACTACATCATAAATTTCAGTAATGAACAGGTTTCCCACAAATATTTTATTTTATTTTTATTATTTTGCTTTTTTCCTCTTTTTTTATTTAAAGAAAAAAAGCAAAACAGATAAAAGGGTAGAAATAATACAGAATTCCAAAAGAAATTAATGCTAAGAAATCACTAGTTGATAAATTACAAATTGTCATCTTAGAAATAGTTGTTTAAATCCCAACATTGGAGCATAAGAAAGTGCAAACCGTTCTGTTCAATGATGCAACAAAACCTGAGTAATGTCCCACAAATATCTTAGATAGCAAAAACAAATTTAAAAGGTTTCTTCTTTTGGATAAATGATGACTTTTAGGATATTTTAATGGATACTGGCTTAGCACTTAGTGGGTTCAGTAGATTCATAAATCTAATCTGTGGCCACTCTATGAGACTCATGAACGTTGAATAGTTGGAACAAGGCTACATCAAGGGTAAGAGCGATTACAGTAATGAAGATCAAGTGGAGGCCTTGGAAAAATTCCTCAACCCTAGTTAAGAGTGTAAATCAAAACAATATTATGTTCTAGATGACTGGGCATAGTGGGGCATGCCTGTAATCTCAGTGCTCAGGAGGCTGAGGCAGGAAGATCACTGCAAGTTTGAGGCCAGCCTAGGCAACAAAGTGAGTTCAAGGACACTTCAAGGCTTATCTCAAAAAGACAAAACAAAACATCCTGGAGGCAAAGGGTAGAGATTAGTTCCACCCTTATTAAAGATCTAAAGGATGCAGGTGTTCCTATCTCCATCTCATTTACCAGTGTGTCCTGGCCTTTTCAAAAACAGGACAGATACTGGTGGGCTAGAGTTAGCTAACTTCAAACTCCACCAAATCATATCCTAATTTCAGTGGCTGTGCCAGATGTGGTATCTTTGCTATAAAAAATTTATACAGCCTCAGGCATACGATATATGAATGCTAATTTGATGTCTGTGTTCTTTTTTATTCCTAATAGGAAGTAGAATCAGAAACTGTTCACACTCACTAAAATGACAGTAGTCCCAGTCTCTCAGTCTCTGACACATTCTAGTCCAAAGGGACATACCCCAGCTGGACATTCTGTAGTATATCACCTTTATGCTCCATGCCAATAATGCCATGTTAATTGGATTGGATGAACAAGAAATAAAAAAGCAAAACCTCAAGAAGATCTAGGCTTTTTGTCACAATAATGACGTTTTCTTGGGGCATGTGTATATTAATTTAATTTTATTATTATTATTTGTTTTTTTGAGACAGGGTCTCGCTATGCAGTTCAGGCTGGCCTTGGGCTCATTTTGTAGCCAAGGCTGGTCTCGAACTTGCAACAATTCCCTTGCCTCAGCCTTCTAAGTGCTGGGATTATAGGCATGTGCCACCACTCCCAGTGTATCTATCAGTTTTAGGCATGCTAAGATATCCCCAGAAAAGTTTAGAGAATGTTTGGCCCATCAGACAGTATTGTTACAACATTGTATAAAAGGAACCCTTGTTATCCCAAAGGAGGCACGGAAGTGGACAAATAAACATAGGATCCTCCAGTCTTATTAAATACCACACCATGCCACTCCACACTGAAGCTGCCTGCCTAGTAGAGTGATGGGATGATCTTGTGAATTCACAGATGCCTTCTCACAAATGGGATGAAAGGGTGGACACCAGATTGGAGATGATGACCTGTAAGTTTGGAGTGTAAGTTCACCAAAATCTCTAAAACAACCATTGTTAATATTGCTGTACCTGGATTCAGGCACCAAGGGTTGGAAGTAAGAATAAACCCACTTACCAGCTCTTCCATTGGTCTCTTTGTAGAGTTTGAACTTCTTTTCCTCAACTCTCAGGTCTATGAGTTTAGAGGTCCTGTTTTTCTGGAAAGAACTTATATCATGGACCAGCTACAATTCTATGAAAGTTTAAGCCATAGCTGCCACCGTATCACTCCAGATTCCTCACTAAAAGAGTATTTAGTTAAGAAAAGGAGTCATCATCCTGCCAAGGATAATTGATCCTGAGGAGAAAACAGTAAGTCTTCTTCTAGACAATGAAGATACGGAAAAATTGAGTATGGCGCTTAGGTGGTCCACTGGAGAATTTCTTCATACTATTTAGCTCAATTTTGAGAGTACACAGAGCAGTCATAGCCTGAGAAGGACATGATGATTAAAGATTTAGTCATCTCAGGGATGGCCAACTAAACTATCTAGATCAGCAGAGATGCTAGGTTAAGAAAAGTGAAGAGTAAATGCTAGAAGAGGGAAATGATAAATAATAGTTGCAACCTTGAGACCTGCAGCAGAGTTTATTCTACTAGCCTCTGTCTTGTAAGCATCTCTAGGAAAAGAGATAAATCAGAATCTTGGAAGACCTTCTTTCAGAAAATGAGTAGATAGAAGAAACACAGGGCTGGTTTGTAGTGGATCTGACATGCTGCCCCTATCTTCTCTACCCAATGGAGACACTCATGCCTGCAGTTGTTGACTGCTGATAGCTTTTACCTGAATCCCTGTTTGCCAGTTGCCCTCAGGGGAGCCATTCACCCAAGGTTGTGCCTTCTCTAGCAGAAAGCACACAGAAAATGACTGCTCCACAGGCTCAGTCGAGACTCAGGAGGTGCAGCTCAGAAGGACTGCCCGTCCTGGCCTCAGGTGACTCTATGGAGTTGGCCGAGTCATTTTTGTAATGCAATACAGCTTAACTCTTCTCTGTTTCATTCCTATATCCTATGTTCCTCTATAATTGCTGATGTGGAGAGCAATGCCCAAAAGCTTTCTTGAATGGAAATATCCATCTAAGTGTCTGATTCTCAAGGAATGCATCTTAAGTCATATTCTTTCTTAGTCTGATATCACAGCAAAGATCAGAGACACCGTTCAAGCTCATTACACCCTGACAGGCAACTGTACTTGAGTAGATTGTCTTGATAGGTGTGTGGTCTTACTTTGTTGGAGACTATAGTAAGCATTTCCCATGTCCTGTTTTATTTAATCCTCTTAACAGTGCTGGGAAGTTGTTACATGTCATTCCAATTTGTAGATGAGGAAAGCAAGGCATAGGTAACTTAGGTACTTTCTTGAATTCACATGAATGGTTAGTACCAAAGTTGAGATTTGAGGCTTCTCATGTTCCTCCTGTGCTTTTGAAACACAGGAAATTGTTCCTAAGCTTTCACAGGATCCATTTGTAAGTTTGCCTTTGCGAAAGCTATGCCAGAGGTCATTGTGGTTTATCCTCAGATGAAGAGAGGGGAGTAATTTAATTTAGTTATTTGATAAGGATAGATTTAGCCATTAGATAATTTTAAGTGAGCTAGGTTTTTGGGTGCTATTGACCATGAAATTGAGAAGGTAAATGGTATCAAGGAGACAATAATTTTTTTACTTTGATTTCATATTTCTTGATGCTATTGACCATTTGGTAGTTGGATGTTAAGTTTGGTTCTTTTACCTCCTGTTACCTTGTACAGTAGTGAAGGCTGAATAGAGATTATCTCAGGAAGAAGAGAAAGTTATCAGCCCTCATAAACCCAGGGTCACCAGCTTTTATCTAAGCATAGAGTCTTTTGTGCAGAGCTAGCTTTGGTTGTATTCCGCTGCAGATAAGTTGGTGTTAGAGTACTGCTGTTGAAGGATAGGCAAAAGTATGTAATTGCAGTTCTCATAAAGATTTCATTTTTGTACTCAGTAAATTGGTGATTAAATTTTAAGGTGTCAGCCTTTACTAATCACAGAATGTATCTCAGACCCTGACCGTGGAGTAGTTGTTGTGGTGAAGTCTCTTGGTACTGTCTGCAATTTACTGTATTTGTGTAACTTCATTTTATTCTGCCTGATTTTCACAAATTATTATTTATTGTCTGTGGTTTGTTATGTGGATTGCAAGAGGGAAAAAGCCACCTGTTTAACTATTTAAATAGTCACAAGTCCATAGTTTCCTGAAATAACCTAGTCTAACTTTCTCAAAAAAGTATGACATTTCCTTTTCTGAGAACTTTTTCCTTCTAATTCTTGCCCTCAGTGACATCTACACCAGTACCTTTTTAAAAAATTTATTTAAAGAGAAAAAAAACATGTAAAGGGTAGAGATAATACAGAATGTTAAAAAAAGATAAACAGTAAGAAATCACTAGTTGATAAATTACATATTGTCCTCTTAGAAATAGTTGTTCAAGTTACAAAATTAAAGCATACAAAGTAGATATTCAAACAGTGAGACTGTAACAGCTACACATGCATGAGTCTCTACATGTATTTCTATAAACTTAATGCTTTAAAATCTTACTGAGATAAAGTAAATAATACCTAAATAAATATCGTGTCTGAGGATTTAAAGACTCATTTTTTTTAATTTAAAGAGAAACAAAAGCATGTAAAGGGGAGAGGTAATACAGAATTTCAAAAAAAAAAAGATAAACAATAAGAATTTACTAGTTGATAAATTACATATTGTCCTCTTAGAAATAGTTGCTCAAGTTACAAAATTAAAGCATACAAAGTAGATAGTCAAACAGTGAGAGTGTAAACAGCTATGCATGCATGAGTCTCTACATGTATTTCTATACTTTCTGTATTAGAGGGAAGAACAAAACAGCAAGACAAAGCAAAACAAATTCCTATAAAAACATGAAACCTAAAAGTCATATAAAACTATAGTACAAGGTGATCTACAATGATTACTGTGTTATTTCTTATTATCTTCAATAGAATGTCTACATCATCAGGCATAACTGAATATAGCAGCATAATTGAGTATAGCAGTATATAACAATATTAGTAAAAATAAAACATTGTAGACAGTATAAAACTTCAAAGGCAGGTAATAATCAAACCAGAGTGGATATTCTAGTGGATCTTGTCATCTTAAGTGCAGTTGCCTATACTCTCAGACTTGATACTATCAATCATAACAACTATGAATAAAATCTATCAATACAAAACCGCGATCAAACAAACCAGATTCAATTACTATCAATCATGGTAAAACAGTGTAGGTTTTACAGAGCTTTAGATTAAGTTAATAGGAAGTTAAGGATGATTACCATACTATATCCTGTTATTTTTGGGATTACTGTCTGTGCCCTCAAATCTAGTAGAGGTAAAATGACTGGAACAGAATATAATACATCTAAGCAAAGTAGTGTGAGTAATGTGGGTTTTAAATCCTGGTGCACTATTAACACTATAGCATATCAAGGCCATCTATGTTAGAGTTTCTAGTTATTCTTCTCTGCCTCATTTCTGCCATGCTATTTTCCTGCCTTTGTTTGTCTACTTTTCTCCTTCATTCTACTGCCTACCCCACTCATTGAGGCCTTTCTGACACTGTTCCTAAAATCCTGGCATTTTTTTTCTCTCTCTCTAGAATGTCCTTCAGTATTCTCTGTAG
>PVLA01016249.1:0-21090 GCA_004027455.1 Hydrochoerus hydrochaeris
GAAGATAGCTACAAAATTGAAAGGCAAACATGAGTATTCCTCAGTGAGAGGAAATGAGAGAAACAGAGAGCTGCTCTTTTTAATCAACCCCTCCAATATGTGCTTGCTTTGCTCAGAAGGCAGCCCCGAGTGGCTAGCCAGAAGCAGTTCTGGGTTTGAGTCCTGGTTCTTTGCAATGGAACCCTGGATGGGTACTGAACCTGATTAGACTTCAGGGCCCTTTTTTTTTTTTTTTCCTGCCAACTAATAGCAGTGTGAACTGAATGAACTTGTGGATCCAAAGCATCTAGCACATCAGTGGGTACAGGGTTAGTGCCTAACTGAGAGGCAGCTTTTAAAGCAGCTCCCTGGGATCCCCCTCCTTATCTCTAGTCTTCTCCCTTGGGGTGTGCACTAAATCTGAAGGCTGGCCTCTAAGGTGTAGAAAACAGCAAAACTGGTGGCATGTCCCTGAGTACAACTAATAGGACAAGATCCTGGCTTCCTCCTGGTTCATATTTAATCCCCGTCCTTCTCTGTTGCCTGCTGGTGTTGATGAAGCCAACAGCCCTGATGCGAACTTTCCTGTGCAGAGGCCCATGTGGTGAGATACTGAAGCAGTTTCCAGGCCACGCAGCAGGAACCGCAGCCTTCCGCTGTACAGCCATGGGTCTACGTCCTGTCCGCAGTCCCACAAGTGGTTGCTGGAGCTGCTCTGCCCTATAGCATCCCTGAGATGTCCACACCAAGTCCACACTTTGATCTCAGTCTACAACTGAGAGCAGGAAGGTCTAGGATTCAAGCCTAGGAGCAGTGAACTTCCTTCTGTCTTCGTTTTTGTGTGATCTTGAGATACTCACAGTCTACCTCTGTCATGCTCCTTGTACTGGACTCCCTCATTTTAAATAAGGAAATGTTTGTTTGGTTCACAGTTTGTAGAGGTTTCAGTCCCTGTGTGGTCAGCTTTTTCCAAGGCAGGAAGGCATGCAGAGGTAGAGGGTTGGAGAGGTGGAGGAGAGGAGCTCATGGCATGGCCGTGGGGAAGCAGATAACAAAGGCAGACATTCCCTTCCAGAAACCTGCCTCCTTCTCCAGGTTCCACTGCCAGCATCACAGTTAGCTATAAACTCATCAATGGAAAAATTCACTGATAACTGTCAACCCCGTGATCCAATCACCTTCCACTCTTGCACGCCACCAAATGTGGTAGTGCATACCTGTAAGCCAAGCAGTCAAGAGGCTGAGGCAGGAAGACTGCCTTCCATTCAAGGCCAGGTTGGCCTTCAAGAGTGAGTTCAAGGCTAGCCTGGAGTACATAGTGATACCCTGTCTCAAAACAAAAGAGAAACGCCCAACCTCAAAATCTCCCACTGAGTGCATGAGGCTTTAGGGAGACACACTCCATGGGCTCAGACTATCACGAAGATAAGACATTCTAAGTACTTTTTCCCCTTCCATCTTTCTTTGTCTTTCCTTCCTTTCATACTTCTTTTGAATTCCTTTTCCTATTTCTATCACTATTTTCACTCCCTTTCTCTTTCCTTCTGTTCCTTCAATTCTTTTCTATTTTCCCTGCAGTCTTCCAGCCCCAGTGCCTATGAGCAAGACTTTCATACAATCTAACGTATCTCTCCAGTTACACAGTATTTTAGAAATTGAGAAAAATCTGCATTTTGATGTCCAAGAGCATTACCTAGTTAAGGGAGACTGTCACTTCGCAGTGCAGAACTCCTTATTTACTGAATGCTTGTTATTTCACGTGGTTTTTAATATTGAATTTCATATAGAGTTTTTTTAGTGCCTGTGATTAAAAAGACAAAACAGTGCAAGCTTTCACTAGCTTGAGATTGTTAATCTTGTTACATTCTCAGTACTTTTACTTACATAATTTCTTCATACTTACAAATGTAATCTCCATAGCATGAAATGTGATATACATCTCATGTGACTACATTTATTCATTCAACATTTTGTTCAATTCACTTTTTGCTTAATTCCTTATCGTCTCTTTCTTTATCCCTATGCTCCCTATTTTTCCTGCCTGGTTTGCAAGGCTCCTGCAGCTTAGAATCGCAGTGAGAGTTCTCTTCACCTGTTTAATGTACCAAGAAGCATGAGGGAGCACAGACACCCTGAGTTTTGGAGGCTTGTTCCTTTACATAATAGAGAATCCATGAAATTCGGTTCCATGAACCTTGTTGATGAGAATCCATGCATTTTATGTCATGAAATTGGGAAATCCTCCAAGATTGGTACGTTTGATTTGCTTCAGCCTCAGCAATGCTCCATGGTACAGATTCTCCTCTACTTTCTCAGTCATTTCTAAATTGACAGACACTTCTTCATTTTCCAGAGTTCTACCAGGAACAGTGATGAGATAAACACATTTTTACCAGATGTCTTGGATTCTGAGAAGCATCTCATGGAGAAGGAAAAGCAACTGACAGAAGAAAAGGGCTTGCTCCTGCAGGATTCATCACACCAAAGACCAATTCATTTTCACATTTTAAATGCTGCTAAAGTGGGGTGAACATTACACAAACAATTTTAAAATGCATCTGAGACCACCAGAGGCCTCTCATGGTGAAGATCTGCTTGGAAATATACCCAGCACATCCACGAGGGGCCCACACACTCCTGATCACTGGAGAAGCTCAAGAAGCACAGCCCGCAGCAGCATCCTGCAGCTCAGGGTCTCTAGCCTTTGCTAGTTACCAAAAGGCCATTTCCTCAAGGCTTCTCATCGTGAGCTCTAGCAAGCATGTTGCATTGGTAAACCATAGCAGACTAACTTTCCCTTTTGGGAAATAGAATCAAACAGCCCTCCCCAGGCTGAAATGCCTTAAACTGTCCCCATGCCTCTCAAACACCCTACCTTTCTGGGAGCCCATATACTCACCGAAGAGACCTATGAGTTCCAGGATTCCTAACATCCAGCACTGGTGGGGATTTTGTGAACAGAAGCCCATCACAAGTGTCCTCTTTTCTTCTCAGCTGCAGAGAAACCTCAGGGGGGACGCTGGCAAGAAAGGAGGAAGAGCTTAACACTCACATGTTCTAACCACCAGAGGGTGGAGCTACAAGTCACAGCAGAGACACCAGGATACACAAACCCTCAGCTCTTTCCTCTCATCCTTACCTTAGAATATACCTGTCATGTGTAACTGCAGGACAGGTACACAATTTAGAGGTGTCTCCATCCTGGAACTCGGAGCCAGCTTGTCATTCCCACACAAACGTCCCCAAACTTGCCACTGCCCACTTGCTCCTGGACTCACAGCTCTGGCCCAAGCAATGGCCTCCCACTTCCAGCCTGTGGCCTAGAACAGAAGTATATTCTCACAGCAGTCCAGGTATGGCCATGTGGATCTGCAGTCTCCTAAAGCCTCCTGGGATGAAGGCTTGGTCCCCAGATAATGAAGCTATTGTAGTTGATTGAACCTGTAGGAGGTGGGCACTAGTGGAAAGAAAGAGGTCATTGGGAGCATCTTCAAGGGTATGTGGCACCCTGGATACTCTCTCTCTCTGTCTCTTTGACTGTGTATCTCCTTCTCTGTCTTGTACCTATCTGTGTCTCTCTGTCTTTCCCTGTTTCTCTCTCTGTCAACCCCCACTATGTCTTGTATGAGCTAGGCAGCTTTATTCCATCACATATTCCTCACCATGAGTTCAGAGCCAATTACAGGTGACAATGGACTAAGCCTCTGAAACCGTAAGCCAAAATAGTCCTTCCTCTGGTGTGTTGTCACAGTGAAAGAAATGTGACTGATACACCAGCAAAAGCCCTCCTGAGATCCTCTCTCTACCACAGTCACATTTCTGATTTTCTAAGAAATTTACTTGTCAGTTGCTGAAAGAAGATGTGAACAAAAACAACAACAACAACAACAACACTCACAGCTCTTTATGGAAAGCATTAATCCTGCAGCTGAATGTAAGAATTTAGACTTCCCTTTGTCTGGCAGCCTCACAGCATTTTGAGCTCCCACTGATATTCACTGTCTCTCTCCACCCTCAGATAAAGACTGGAACTTACATACTTTTGTCACTATCACAAACAAGAGTTTCCATTGAGTGTCTACAAGCACTGAGCTGCCATAAGGAGGGGCAGGAATGAAACCCACTGTTGGACACAGTATAGCCAACTCATGCTCACCACCACCTCCCGAGGCTTAGGACTAGGTTCTTCCCTGCTGACCTGGATACCCCTCGACAGCCAAGTGTTCCTAGTTTCACATGGGCACCAGCCCTGGCAGTGCCCTTTTTCCTTCTCTGAGTGGCTACTGAACCAGAATACTCTAAGCTGAGTCCTGCAGGCCTGACTGTGGTTCTGCGTGCAGGTCATCAAGTCTCTGCGTGTTAAATCATTTGAGGTCCATGACACCTGCCAGCATCAAGGGTAAGCTGAGATGCACATATGAGAGCTAAGAGTTTATTTAGGTCAAAATGAGCATGTGTACTTGGAAACCATGTGCTTTCTTTGCCCAAATAAGTACTTCAAAATGGAATTTGAGGTGCTGAGTTTGTTGTTGTTGTGCTGTGTTCTGTCTGCTGCATTGCTAACAGCTGGACCCAGGGCTTCCACACGTGCAGAGAACTGTTCCCCTACTGAGCCCAGGCATCTGGTTTCATAGATGGAGAACAGCACGATAAAAGTACAAGACATTCATGACAGTAGCCGTAGGTGACAAGAAGAGCATTTGTCATTCATTGTTCATTTCTTTCTTTGTTATTCATTCCAGGTAAGAATTTAACTTTCAAGATGTTTATTACTCCATTGCAGTCAGTTGTCTCATCAGTAATGATTTCATGCCACAGAATTCACCTAGTTTAGAGAATTTAATGACCTCATTCTTATGCCATGTTAAATCCTTCCATCCAAGTCCTAGATTGTGTTTTTTGATCTATAAATGCTGTGACAGTTAATCAAGATGCTCTGGGTCATGATAAGAAAATATCAGTAATAAACCACCACCTCCCAGGCTTCCTCCCCATGCTTTATGACCTCAAGTACGTCTCCCGTGTTAGTCAATGATTCTCACCCCAAACAGTTTCACAGCATGCAAGACAATTATTTAGCATTGAAGGTCATGTGCCAACCACAAAAAGGGGACAGATCCCCTTTTCTCCAACAAGAAACAGGGACAGTGTTTCCAAAAGCAGTCCATTAATTTCACGCTCAAATACTTCTCAGATGGAGACAAAATCTAGAGGTACAACACTGGTCACATTAAGAGTGGTGGGCATCAGGTCTCATTTGCACCACCACTGCCGGGTCCATAGAGCTCTAAAGAAATGACTTCTCCTTAGGGGCATGTTCAATTACCAAAATGCCTCATGTGAGGGGGTGGGAGAGAGCTTACAGAGAGAGATGCTGGCACAGGGCTGGACGTTAGGAATACTGAGGTTCAGTACTAGACGCTCCTGGCTGGCAGAATTCCAGGACATTTTCTGTATTATTTTTAAAAACATAGCTATAGTTTATTACAGTGAGATATCATGATTAAAGTCAGCCATGTAAAGAGGTAGATGGTCCCAAAGTCCCAGGAGCTTCTGCTCAGGGAGCTTCCCAGTGGACTCACGGACAATGTCAAGTTTCCCAACAGTGAGACAGTGAAGCAGACCCCTCCTTAACGGGGCTACATCTTACAATCTGTCAGGGGCTTTTAAACACTCCAGATATCTAACCTCATGTTCAATATTCAGTGCTGTACACCACGGCATACCGTGCGCTGGTCACATGCCAACCACAAAAACTGTGAGATGTTTATTAGCCACACTGCCCAGTACTGTTGATATTTTGGAGAATAAAATTAAGGTACAAAAAAGTGCATGTGATGCCAGGGCTGGATAGGAGAGAAACAAGGAGTGCTGGGAGGTGGGGGGGTCCAGGAAGAACAAGAGATGTGAGGGGTCTCTTGAGAACATGAGCTCCCAGGAGTTAACCACAAATCCAAGACACTGTGGACCTCATTGGACACCATGTCTGTGATACTGAACACTGAGGGCAGGATGATCCAGTTACATTTGTCACTTCAATTAATCCTCACTACACATGGAATTAAGCCTCAAAACAACTGTGTTATCCTAGCAAGAAACATCATATTGAGGAACATTCTGAAAGTTCAAGGAGATTTAAAACACCTGTCTAACAGCATTTCAAGAAAGGTGAGGCTCACAAAACATCAGGCCAGCCACAGACAAACCATAGGATAGAAAGAGTGACAATGGCTGAGAAACTCGGGTCAGAAGTGAGAGACCAGGGGACAGAGACAATGGCTATTTCCTGATGTGGGAGGACAGTTGGGAGCCAAGCAAAGAAATGGTCCGAGCAGGAGCTGTGAGCTCTGGTCTTCTGCCAACCTTCCAGCCTGGGCACAGGGAAGAGGCACTAGCCCAGTCCTGTGACATTTGCAGTGATGTCGTGGTGCCCTGGAGTGGGCTGGGAGAGGAGCTGACAGAAGTGGGTGCCGATGACTCTCAATAGTTCCCAGGGACTGTGAACCAAGCCCCAGGGATGCACCTGGGGAGCTAGCAGGGAGCTGGTCCCCTGAGGAAAGATTTGGGTTGGCTCTTTCCCTCCATGACTCCGTCTGGGCTGGGGTTCCAAAATTACGACGGGGAACTGGGACCCCTAAGGGTTCAGGGTTTCAAACCTGAGACTTTGATCCAGATGAGAGACTTCTGACCTCAACTAGCCCCAAAGAGCTGAGAGAAGCCTTATCCCTGGCCTTGTGATGGACTCTGAGGAGTGGAGGCTGCAGCCTTAAGTGAGGTGCTGGGAACCAGGGTTTTCCGGGGGCTGGAGGTTCATGGAATGGGGTGCTGTTCTGGAGAGCATGGTCAGGCCCTGCAATGGAGCCCATTAGGACTTAAAAGGGTTTGAGTCAATAGCAAACCAGCTCACTGCTCTGTGTCCCTCTCTACCTCATGTCCTCATTCTCTGCATTAGTTTCTTCTCCCTAAAGTGTCATCCCAGTCAGTATTGCAATGTCCCAAACTGGTGGATTCAGTGCTTTGGAACCTGGAAGGCTGGTCCTCCTAGTGTTGTCTCCAGCACTTACCTCTGGTATACCTGCCTACTACGTTAGAAACTTGACTTTCCCGTTCCTGCTGTGTGATCCTTGCCAAGTCACACAACCTCTCTGTGCCTATGATTTGTTGCCATTCCAGTGAGAATGTTGCTAGCACAGAGCCTGTTTGGTTTGCACAGTAGATAGTCTCTACCATTCAGGAGGCTGAGACAGGAGAATTGCTTCAGTCCAGGAGTCTGAGGTCAGCCTGAGGGATGTAGCATGATTGTGTCTCAAATAAAACAATAACAATTAATTGAAATACATTATGACTCAGTGTCTAGAAGGAATATTAACGAAATAATCTCACTTTAAAATAATCTGACAATGTTTTAAAGTTTTTTTTTTTCTGTTTTCTTTTTGTTTGAGACAGGGTCTTGCTGTGTAGTTCAAGCTGGCTTTGAGGTCACTATGTAGCCCAGGCTGGCCTCAAACTCATGACAATCCTCCTTCCTTAGCCTCCTGAGTGGGGGATTACAGGCAGGCACCACCACGCCTGCTTTACTTTAATATTTTAAACTAATAAAGACACAAATTAAAAAAACCTATGCCCTGTATTTGGCTCAGGATTGCTGATGACAAAATCATGCAATAGACATGATTAAACTTCAGAGCAATGCTCATGGCAACTCCCTTTTTGAAGAATGTGAGAGGCTGGACTGGGGCTGGACTCTCTTTGGAGTGTGAAGGTGGGCCTGGCATTTCAGGAGCCCAGCTGGGGTTGGGATGTCTTTAGGGAACAGGTACAGTGGGCCTTGCCTTTTGCAGAGACCAAAAAATGACCAACAGGACATCTTCCATGTGTCCTGTGGTCCCATCCCCCACTTCAGGGGACTGGGCATACAGAAGGACTCAGCAGTATCTTCTGGTCCTAGGACAGAGGAACCTCGGACCTCTCTACACATAACAGAATCTCAGTGGTCTTGCTGCTGTCCTGGAGAAGCCTTCCGTTCTTTTTTTTTTTTTTTTTTTACCGGGAATCGGGGATCGAACTCACAACCCCCCCCTTGCAGGCAGGCACTTATGCGGTTAAGCTAAATTCTCAGCAAGCCTTCAGTTCTTTATAAAGGGTCTTGGGGTTTTGTTGTTGCTGTTGTTTGTTTGTTGTTTTTTGGTAGTACTGGATGAGCCCAGGGCCTTCACAATGAGCTAATTCTCTAATTCTTTTTTTCCCCTGACGCGCGGTTTGCTGTGTTGTTAACTGGCCCATGCTAAGCTCACCCTTATGATCTTCTGGCCTCCCCCTCCCAGACTGTTGATGCTGCAGGCACACACTACCATACCCAGGCTCCCTGCTTCTTTGTGATGGAGCTTCCTCCT
Organism: Hydrochoerus hydrochaeris; assembly: GCA_004027455.1. Taxonomy (NCBI): domain Eukaryota; kingdom Metazoa; phylum Chordata; class Mammalia; order Rodentia; family Hydrochaeridae; genus Hydrochoerus; species Hydrochoerus hydrochaeris. The sequence goes on from PVLA01016249.1 coordinate 8,373, forward strand.
GTACAGCCCATTCCTGCCCCATGGGCTGCATAACACTAGCTAGGTTAGGATCTGTCCTTCCAGAGCTCAGGGCCCAGGAGCTGACATTTGCGTAAGACCTCAGGCAGGGCTCAGCTGTAGAGTGGTCAGAGGCTCCAAGCAGCTGCGCGGTCAGTGTGGTGGATTCCAGGTTGAGCTACCACACAGGACCGGCTTCTCCAAACAGAGCCACGTTTCTCCCCAGTTCTTCCCATCCAAGCCTTGTCACAGATATACACACACATTCCTGACCGCTGCCTACTACCTTAATCGGGGAGAAAGCGGTATCTTATTACCCCCTTCAAGCTTCCCCATGCCACCTAGCGCCATGCAAATGACAGGGAGCTGCCAGTGCCTGTGGAGGAGCAGAGGTTAGGCCTGGCAGATTCTCCCACCTGACAGGTGTTCTGTGGATGCTCTCACCTGACCCTCTCTACACTCAAATGCTGGGCATCTGAGACCCCTGAAGGGAACCAAGAGGGCTAAACACAGAAACAAAATACTTTGGCAAAATTCACCCCTGATGCACGTGGCAGAAAGACAGCTCATTTTCGTGGTAAACCAAAAGCTCCTACCAATGAATAAGATTAGTAGTGAGATAAAAATGGAGAAAAACAGTGAGTCAGAAGAAGAGATACAAATGGTCATTTATCAATTTGAAAATTTGCTAATTGCTCTAAATTGTCTTGGGCTGGGGCTATAGCTCAGAGGCATCAGTGCCTGCCTGCAAGTGTGAGGTCTTGAGTTCAACCCCTAGTATCTAAAGAAAGAAAGAAAGAAAGAAAGAAAGAAAGAAAGAGTTTGTCTTCCCCAGCACACATATGGTGACCCTAAAGTCCAATGTAGTGTTTATGTAGAGGTTGTTTCACTGGAAACAGATGAGGTCATGGTTAGATGCAGCCCTGGTGAAAGGGATTAGTGTCTTATAAAAGGCCCCAGAGATAGCTCTCACCCCCTCAACCATGTAAAGACCCAGTGAAGGTGCTGTACATGAAGCAGAAATCCAGGGCACTCTGGACACTGAGTTTACTGGAGCTTTGGTGGTGGACATTCTCCAGAAGTGAGGAGTCTGGTGTTTAAGAGAATGGCCCAAGCAGGCTAAAGTGAGAGTGTTTACAGGCATGCAAATTACACCAAAGAGCTATTTTCACATATGTTGGCGGAGGTTTAAAAAGTTAATACAGAAATTCTTTAGGGTATGGGAAAACTGATATTTTCATACATTGTTGGGAAATCTATTAACCTCCATTAAAATCTGTAGTCCACATACTATTTCACCTGTCAGAAAACCTATGGAAGAACTCAGTAATATTGTACAAATAAGCCCAGTGCACCATTTCTTTTCTTTCTTTCTTTCTTTCTTTCTTTCTTTCTTTCTTTCTTTCTTTCTTTCTTTCTTTTCTGGAATTAGAAGCAACTCAAAAAACTATCTGGAGGAAATTATGAAAAGAAAGAAAAACAGGAAAGAAAAAAAGAAGGAAGGAAGGAAAGACAAAATCCATCTTTCAGACAAATGAATAGTCATAGATGTGTCATCCAGTCCAAATTACTGAGACATCTTTATTATTAGAAAACAAATGTGAAACTGAGCAGCGTATTTTAGTTTTTCCAGCAGGTAACACAGCATAGGAGTTATAGCACAGAACAAAGTCCAGCCTTCCCACCTGGTTGGTAACAGTGCTGCACTCACAGATGAGGAATGAGTCTGCTCTGTGTACTTCCTTTTTTCCTCCCGGGCATTCGACTGAGGAAAGGCGTGAGGAAGGGGAAGTCACTGCTCCATGCTCCAGGGGGTGGGCAGAGTGAGACCTTTTTATCACAATCTAAGCAATAGCTCCTTGCCACCTCCTCTACTGAGAAAGCATCTACCAAGAATTGTTCTGCCTTGGTGCCAAATCCAGTCTCAGGCATGCTGGGATACCCAGAGCAGCATCACTGGGGCCTTTAGAGCCTCAGTGTGGCAGCGGGGTGGACAGGGGATGTCCAATGAACTAGCCTGGGATAGCCTAAGGAGGAGGAGTGAGAGTGAGCAGTTTCCTTGAGGAACCTAGAGCATCACCTGTGGTTGTCGAAGGGAAGAGTTGCATTTTAAAGTGGAAATCAAGTGCAGTTGAAATTATGCTTGTGCGTCATTTGAGCTGCTGTACTGGAGAGCGGCCTACCAGTGCTCAGCAAGCTTTTCCTCCTGCAACGTGAGAGGCTTCTTATCCTCCCTATGGATAGCTGGTTGATGTGTAGTGTCGTGCTGCTGCACGAAGACACCCTGCACACTGGAACACTAGACTCACCTGCAGGCAGGACTGTGCTGGACCCAGCCTGAGAGAGCTGCGCTGTGCATCTGTTCCCAGCTCTACACTCTACATCATGATGTTCAAAGTGGATATCAGCCACACTGGGGGTAGTTATGCCTCAGAAATTGGCACACGCTGGAAACCTGGCCCTGTTGCTTGTGCAAATCCAGTGGTTAAATATACCACACATCATATACCCTTGGGCTTCAGGAGGTCATCCCTGAGAGCTCGGGGAGCAGTCACAGACCTGGGAACCCTATTTCATGCTCCCTTGGTACCTGACTAGAATTATCTCACAGTGTGAATTTCTGTACTTTTTCTCTCTCTTGCTTTTTGTGATTTAGTACAAATAAATGAATTGTGGAAGTGAATCCTATGTTGGGTTTATCAGTCCTGAAAAGTGAAAGGGCAAGCTGGACTTTGTCTTTGGGCCCAGCCCAGTGATCGAGGCCTGCTGAGTCCGAAGGTGGTGGGAACCTCACAGAACTGGGTTGTGGTGATCACTCTGGAACACAGGTGCTTGTGCAGGGCCTTGCTGGGCAACTCACAGACAGGAGCTCTCCCCTCTTCCCACAGAGCACGTGTGTGTGGCCCTCTGGGTGGGGGGTATCTCTCAGAAGAAGAGGGACTGGGTGAGACCACTGCTCGGAAGCTCCCTTGCGACCTGAGACTGGACCACTGCAGTATACGTTGGCCATGACAGGACAGGAAGGCCCTGCTAGTGCCAAGGTACAGGTGTACTCTGTAAATATTTGCAGGCTGGCAACCTGTTCAGGAAAAAGCTTGCTTCCTGGGAATCTGTTACCCCCAGGAGACTCACAGGGAAGAACTGGGTGAGGCATCGGAAACTCACTCCAGGGCTCACTGTGTATTGAAGGAGGCTCTCCTGCCCTGCTGCTCATAGGGCTAGTCAGAGCCGGTACACTTTCTCTTGTCACAAGTGACCAGCCATGGCAGAGACAGCAGATACCGGCAGGGGAGGGCCTCAGTACAGGAGGGGCATATTGGGCAGGATGCGGGGTGACAGAACACCCTTCTAAGGTCCATAAGAAATGGGATGAACCCCATAGACTGGGGTTATTTTCTTAATGAACAGCTCCTGCTGGACCTCCTTCCTCTTTTTTGTGCATTCTGGAGCCGTGGGTGGGGTCCGCAGAGCCACAGTCATCCCTGCGGCACAGCACTGTGGCCTGAGCCCTGAGGAGGGGACAAGCTATGCTGGGGTCAAGGTCTGCATTCCTCCACTGAACAGGGATAGAGCTGAGAACCGCTGAGCCGAGATGCATTCAAAACAAGGCATGGCTGCGCTGTTGTGTCTCTACAAAGGAAGAGCAGCAGATGGTCAAGGGAGCCCAGCAAAACGGTGTCTGTCTGTCTGATGTGGCTTTAGTTACAGACACACTAAGGTTGGGCAGGTCCTTAAGACGGGTGCTGGGCAGGAGCAGCAGCCAACCCGCCAACCCCTCTGTCTGCAACTGCAGGTCTTTTCCTGGTCTAACAAAATGCTTTTAGGACTGGCTTTGCCTCTTGTGGAAACTGTAGACTTTGTATTGACAAACTTAGCGCTTTGGAAGCTCTGTAAAACGCAAAAGTAATCATGATACCCAAGAGCCTCTCTTACAGGTGGTGAAGGGCTTTGCAGACATATGTCATGTGATGAAGGTTATTTAGCTCTAAGTATCTGAAGCATAAATTCATCAGGAACAGATTGAAAAAGTCCCTATATATTCACAGGTCAGACTCCATCTGTCCTTAACTCTGAACTCCATGGTACTTAGGCCAGGTCAGGGTCCTAACTCTTTCCCATGGGCACAGAGACCCATAAACAAAATGACCGGAGCCTAGTGCTTTCCATTGTCCGCTTTCGAGGGCCCCTCATCATCAGAATGCTTAGTCTCAAGCTGTCTGGTTTTTCAAAGTCTGGACAATCCCCAGAAGTCTCACAAGGAACATTACAATTGTTTTATTTCCTCTTTTGATAATGTAGAATATAAGTCAAGTAAAATATACTAGCAAATATTACAGAGAAAATTTCAAGTGTCATCTAGCAATTAATTCCATTGTGAGTATCCCAAGACTAAGTATATGTTTAGCATTTTGTCTGTACTAAGTACTGTTGAGATAAAGAGGTGATATCACCTTGTGGATGTCCCCATCTTCCCTGCTATTTGTCTCCCACTCCCTTTTGGAGGAGATGATATGAAGTTGTGCACCATAACCACAGAGAGATGTCACCATCTCCCTGAGATTGAATCCTGTCCCAGAATCCTGGGCCATTTTCCTGGGGGTTTCAGAATTGTCCTTGCTCTTCCGGTCAGCTTCAGGCTGTGGACCTACAAATGTCACACGAAGACTGGAAAATTGTAGGGATAGAGAATATCTAGAGGAGACAGTAGAGAAGCTTCCAAAGCGATCTCAGTGTAACCTGACAGCTGGAACCCATACAGCATGAAAGCTCTGAGCGAGCACATAACCTGGGCCTTCTGGAGTTTGTGAAGCTCAGCTCCTGCCTTTGATCACTTACCCATTAGTTTTCTACTCCTCTTCTGAAACCCTGCTCTGTATTCTGAGGTTCCCTTTTCTCCTGAGTTTTTCTCACCTCTCTAGTGATCCTTGTTCTCTTATATTTAAGGCAGATTCAGTCTCTTTTCTGCAGAGTGGAGGCAAGGAACTGGCTTTTATGATGAGGAAGCCCTATATGTCAGCACAAAAGAGTCTTCCCAGAGACCTCATTACTCAGACTAGCTGTCTGCAGAGTACACTCAGGGAGGGGTCTGGTTTGGTTTGGTTTGGTCTGGTGGATTTGATTTTAGCAGAATCTCCCCATGCTGATGTCTGAGAAGGAAACGCCTGTCTTCTGGATGTTCTGGCTTGGATCTGAGTGGTAGCTTTGGAGGTTAACTATTCCTTATACAGCCCTCTCATGTGGCTCCGTTTCAGACCCAATTCTTGGCTGATATTGCTTCCTGCCTGGTCTCTCTGAGTTCAAAGTTCATGCTATTTCCACTGGACAGATGGCTCTGTTTACAACAGTGCTTCTCAAACCCTGCTGTACATTATACACATTGGCTTCACCTAGGTCATTAAAATAACACTCTTCTCTGAGGAGAGGGAGATTGTGTTGTAATTAGTGCAGGGCTGAGCTCCAACAAGACCGCCTTTTCCATTTGTACTTGAGTTACTAGGCACCACTGATTAGTTGCTTGTCATTGTCTGTTTTCTGTTGTGATTTAAATGTCTAACAATGTATTTGTGTCATTTTTAACTTATGTGAAATATTTGTACTTATTTATGGAGTACAGTATTGTAATGCAGTACATGTGTATGATGTATAATGATGAAACCTGAGTAATCAGCATTTTCATCTCCTCAAATATCATTCTAGGCTTTTTCTCTAGTAATTTTGAAATATTGAAACTCTTCTTGCCCTGTTGTGCTACAGAACATCATTTATCCACTCTTCATCCCAATTTCCTATCTTCTAGTGACCCCTACTCTACTCTCTATTATTATGTGTTTGATACAATATTTTGGCTTTCACAACTGAATGAGGACATGCAGCAATTGTCTTTCTGTGCCTGTTTATTTCATTTAACATATCCTCTAGTTCCACTCATGTTGCTTCACATAATAGGATTTTATTATTTTTATGGCTAGATACTATTTCATTTTGCATACAAATAGCTATTGCGTATATCTTGGCTATTATAAATAATACTGGGATAAACATAGGCCTGCAAGAATCTTTTTTATGTAGTGATTTAATTTCTTTTGAATCTATTCCCAGTAGTGGAATTGTTGGATTGTACTGTGATTTGTTTTTAGTTTTTCAGAAAACTTTCATTGTGTTTTCCATAATGGCTATGCTAAAGATCCTTTCTAAAACAGAACTTTCATTACTCAGTGTTGAACTATTTTTAGTATGATTGTATCTTTAGATACACAGACATAAAACTATGTACAAATATGTTTATTATAAACAAAACAGATATATAAGGAAATCAAAACAGTAAAACAATAAGACAATAATTTGTTATTTCTCTTTGGAATCAAATCATAGCACATTAAAGGAATAATACATCATATTCTATTAATACATGAGAAAGGAGAAAACATGATATAGTCATATGCTATAAAAAGAAAATGATGAATTTTGATGTTCTATCATTGATAAAATTTTTGTTAAAATATATAATAATATTAACATTTTAACATGCTAAAATATGTGTGACTTAAACCCAAAGCATCATAAATTGTACAAGTACCATTTACATTACAGTTAGGAAGGTTCAGGCGTGATAGTGCACACAGGTAGTCCTAGCACTCAGGAAACTGAGGCAGGAGATTGCTGTGAGTTCCAGGCCAGTCTAAACTAATACACAGTTAGTTCAAAATCAACCTGAACTACATAGAAAGATCATATAGCAAAGTAATCATTGGGATTGAGGCCCACTTGATCTTCCCTACAGACAGAAAAGAGGGAACAGCAAGCCGTTCCCCCTTTGGCAGTAAGCTGGCATGCTGGCACATTGCAAGTTCCAGAGAAAACGTCCACAACACCTAAAATCTAGTTCAGAGAAATACTTACCTGGGCACACCTTGCAAATAATGAAAAACAGATTAATTTTCCATTGATTGCTTGTTCCTTTATCTAACATGAAGAAAAGCAAAGTGAACCAGTTAGTCAGGGCTCTTGGTCCAGTGGAAGCAAGAGTCCTTGGGCCCTCTTTCAAAAATATCTCTGTATTTTATTATTTTAATCTCCATTCACCCACTCCAGTTAGGCATTCCTAGCAGGCCAGTTTTTTGCAAGACCCTGTGTCAAAATTAAAAAATAAAGTTAGGGACAAAACAAAGATATTTTATCATTGCTGATGCTGAACAAAGTCATGAGGAAGAGACTGCAGATGAGAGCCCCAAAGGAGAGGGACACTGGTGGGCAGGACAGCTGACCTGATGCTTTCAATTCTTTTTTTATCTAAATTGCTCCTGCTGTGCACTCCTGGGAAAGTAGGAGTGCTGCTATTTTATGAAACCAGTGCCTTCGGATACACTTTCATTGCGAGAGCTCCCATACTCTAAGCCACCCCACGCAGTCCCTTTCACAGCTACGTGAGCCCACAGGCTGACAGGAATTGTGGTAACTGGTTGTGTGACTTCAGAAGCCCACACTTCCCACAGGAGGCTGACTGTGGCTTGTGTAGTTAGAGGCAGTTACCGCTAATTTCCATTCTTGGAACGGGTGTGTCTGGCCTGTGGCTGAAACACTGTGCCCCTGTTAGCCTGCCTTGAGCCATGCCTGGGCAGCCCACCCAGACAGTGAGCCTGAGTGTGGGGGACAAGAGACTCCTAGGCCTGGGGTTGTGCATCAGTGCTTACGAAGCCCTTCTCCTCTCCTGCTTGGATTCTGACTGCTCTGGTAATGGGGGTGGCCACAGGCCAATCCACGGTTATACTTGGGTAATGCAGCAATATCTAGAACGTGGCTATTCATTCAGGTGGAATCATCAGGCCCTGGTTCTCATAATGCTCCTCAGCCCATTGCCCTCCCTCCCTCATTCACTGCCAGGGCATTTCCATCTCTAGTCTTTGGCGGTCACACTCACCACTCTGTGAAGAGATGTGCCTCAGGCTGCGTTCTTGGTGCAGAGTTATTGACCACACAGGTGAGCCTGTCATCCTGCAGCAGGCTCAGAGTCAGTCTCAGGCTTAGATTTCAGGAGCTGAGGACTGTCACCAGTAACCTTCTGTGCTCCAGCTCCCTGAGCAAGTCTGTGTTTAGCCAGGTCACTGTCACATTCTCTGTGGTCCCCGGAGTTCCACATTCCAGGCTGAGGTGGCACCGGGTTGATGATTTAGATGACGGATGTATCTGAATTTGGGGGCAGGGGATGGGAAGATAAAAGAGAAATAGCATCAGGACTGGAGGCTCACCTGAGCATATCAGCTACACTCCTTCATGTGACACTCCAGTGTGAGGTTGGTCATCTTCCCAACAGTTGCCTGGGAAAGGAACCAACCCCACATCACTCAGGGTTCTGACTCCCAGCCGAGGGGCAGATGGCTGGGGTTCTTCCTGCTAGGAAAAGGGGTGTGGAGCACCTTGTCAACCAGCTACTCCAAGGAGAAAAGTGAGGATCACTTCCTGGAGCTTCCCCAGGCTGCCTTGGCCCTCACAACAGTCCTCAGCTTAAGTCACTCTGCTTAGGAATTTTGCATGATCTCTGTGGGCAAATAGATTTGAATGTGGAACTTACAACCTTTCCTTCTAGAATTAAGCTAAATGGATAATTTAGGACAAACAACTAATTAGAAGTTTGATTACTTCTCTTAAAATTCATTCAAGAATGAAAAGGGAGAGAGAGAGACAGGATAAGGACAAAAAAGATGACACCCAGAAGCACTTCGGAAGATGACACAAATAATGGGATACCTATATTTGAAACAAGAGTGTGACTGTTTTCAGAGGAATTAATAGCACTGTGTCTTTTACTGTAATAATTTTTAAAGTTTAGACATTCACCATGTTTTGACCATACCTCATAGGTTTCCAGACGTAGCCTCAAGGGCTTCACATTACCACATTTAATTCTCACAATAATCCTGTGATTTTGATGGAATTGCTAAACCCACAGAATCATGTAGGCTGGGGGAAGGTACACTTTCTTGTAAAGGATGAGATACTAAATATTTTAAATTTTAAACACTGGAAGACGATAGCTATAAAACTGTGTTTATAAAGCAAAGTAGCCAAATACAATAAAGCAACAAATATGGCTGCAGTCCAATCAAACTTTACCTACACAAAAGGTATTGGCTGAATTGGACCCATGACCCAAACTTGCCAGTAACATTCCTCCTAAGTGAGGATGTGTCTGCCAAGCCGGGCAGGCTTGGGAGATGAGTACGCCCTGCAGAGCCACCAGCACACATCAGAGAAGGGTCAGGTGGGAGTGGCAAAGGGGAGAAAATCTGGAGGATGGCATTTGGAGAAAAGTGTCAAGAAATGAGGATGGAGAAGCCACCAGCAGCCGATCCTGAGCAGGTTGGACCTTTCCTGAGCATCACCGAGCCTGTGGATCATGGGGCTAGAGAACATTGGTTCCTTTTGAGAAAGGACCAGCATTGTACGTTTTTTTAAAGACAGGAATAACAGCTGTATGGAGGATGACTTGAAATAGGAAGCCCAAGGTCAGACCAGAGGAAGGGAGCACAGTTAGGCGGTGGCTACAAAGCTTCTTGCAGAGGTGAAAAGCAAGGATGGGAGCAGAGAATGCTCAGCGGTGGGAGAGTGCTCTGGGAGCTGGACACCTTCAGTCTGCCCCGTTCTCTCATTTTTTCCACTTTCTCCACTGTATCATCTGCCCAACCTCTGCTTCCCAAGGAGGTGGCTGGCTTCTCATTGACCTGGGAGATCTAGGACCCAGGGCCCCAGTCTCCTTCGCTAGCTTCTGTTTGAGTCTAGGTCAGTTTTTTCAGAACTGGACAACCAGACCTCGTATGAATTTGCCTAACAGTATTTTACCTAATGATTAGCTCTAACATTCATTTCCCTATCATTGTTTTTTTTCTCCTCCCAGGGTTCTTTAATGGAAAAATTTTCTTTTGGTTTTATTATTTCAGTTTATTAGTACATAATGTTTATACTCCATGCAGAAAGTTGATACATGTCCACAGCACATCTTTATTCTTTTTTCATCCACTTTCCCTTCCCTCTTCACCTGCCCCTTGGTTCCCTTCCTTTATTTTTGTGCATGTTTGCTGCAGTGTTTTCTTTTTAAACATAGTTTAACATATAGCTTGATTGTTTGACTTTTATCAACTTTTTTCCATCATAAATTTTAAAAAATAAGTTGCTGAACTAAGGACATTTCTGTAATGTTTGTATTTCTAGTAATTTTATAGTATTTAATGATTAAAGAAAATTTTTTGTTACCTTTTCATGTGGGTCCCTCCTCCCAGTTTCGTGTGCATTTTTCATACATGATAGAAAAGTTTAGCTGGTCTTCCACAAGACATATTCTTAAAATTTAGCTTCTATTTTTAGGACATCAGAAAAGACACACAAACTCCTAAGAAGGAGCTGGCTTTTAGTAATTGTGATTTTTGCCTAACTTCTTTTAGAAAAGAGGTTGTTGGAATGCTTGGCTGGACATGGAACCATACTCACCATACACACAGAGTCTAAAGGCTTCCTTGTGGGCCTTTCTGAATGAAATTTGATTTCTGCTTCATATAATCCATTCATTCACAGAGTGAGATTCCTGATGCTCAAAGAAAAGTTCCCTGTCACATTGAATCTGTGCTCGTATTTGTCTTCAAGTTCATACTACTCTTGGTTCACATTATTAGGTTTTCAGGACGCCAGAAACTGGTTATTGTCACCCTTAGAATTCCAATTCCACTGTTTGTCACATATCAGGATCCAAGGGGTTCAATGACAGCTGAACAGATTCTCCCACAGTCCTGGTCTATGTGCATGAAAGGCTGAGGTCTTTGAGAGTCTGGAGCCCTGGTAAAGGAGAAGCTATGATTGACAGAAGTAGCAGAAGCAAACCGTGAACACTATGTTGTGTCTACACTATGATTTCACAATACATTAATTTGATAGTTATGAAAGTGGAATCTTCTCAATTTTTATATGAGCTATGGTAGCACTTTGTTTAGTTGTTTTTACTAGGAACATGGCAGTTTTGATTCTAGCATATGTCTCATTCCCCTGGACACTTGCTTTCTCCTTCTTTTAAAGTTTGTACCCAACACATTTCTTGATCTAATTCCAACAAAAAGAGACTGAGTCTATTACAGTTGCTAAATAATACACCGTTCTGTTTTATTTGCGTGCACTGGGAACATTGCCTCATCCCCACTTCTCTCCCACCTGCCGCAGTGTGGCTTCTGGCATATCACGCCTCTGAAACTGCTCTTCCTTAGCTCCCCGTTTAGCCCAAGGATCAAAATCAGTTGTTACTGCTCAGTACTAGTCTTGGTATTTGGTGTGTGACTTGTTCTTTGTTCCTTGAAACTCTACTTGTTTGTTACAATTTTTAGCTCTCTGGGCTCTCAGACCAACTCCATTCCATAAAAGGTTAAAGAGCAATGTGCTGCAGCAGGTGTTGGGTACCATGATGAATAACCAGGACAGACTCTTATGAAGTGTCCATTTTAATAAATCATACTGTTGAAAGGAGGAAGTAAAACAAAAAAAATTCAGATCATTATAAGAAAATTAGGAAGAAAATTAAAAGAATGTGGTACAGATTTCATATCTATTAACTAGCCTTAAAATTTCTCTCTTCAAATGTTAGCATCTTCTATTTTAAGAGTCAAAGCCCACATCCTCTCTCTGTGTCTTCTGCACACAATAGTACAGGACCTAGATTCCTGCCGGTATGTGTACCTATCTCAGGCTCTCAAACACAAACTAGTGACTGGAAACTGGAAGACCACAATATCTGTATTGTCAGTCATGTTATTCACAGCAGTTAGCCGCATCCAGTGGCCTCAGGTCATGGTGACAGGGCTTCTGGAGTTCTGTGGGCTATGATGTGTGTCAGGCAGGATAGGCCAACTGCCACTGGCCTAGCACTGGTCATGTGACTCAGGATGAGGTTCCTGGGTGAACAGTCTCAAAGCCTGGTCATCTGGCTGCAGGCGCTCCTATACTTCAACAAACACACCCATTTAGTCACCTGGGTTTGGTGGTTTGTAGCCAAGTACCCTGATTGGTGCATAAGATAATGTGTTCAAATAGTGGTGATGTGATAAAAGTGCATGTGGGTCTGTGGAAAAGGCATATGTGTGACAGATCCCTAAGTAGGGCTCAGTGAAACAGTGACCTGAATGATGATGCAGAGGTGCTAAGCAGAGAAAAACACGTGGAAGGCTTCTAACCCAGACATGAGCGTGGCCTGCGTGGGATACAAGGGAAAGTCATGACTAGAACAGAGTTGGTGAAAAAGAGAACTTAAGAGGCTGGAAGGCAGGGAGGGTTTATAGGGATGGGGAGTTTGGATGGACTCTGAGTGTACCACGAAGACACTAGCTGGTCTTTAGCAGAGTGATGGCATGTGGTTTATATTTTTAATGGTCACTTCTGAACAGATACTCTGTAGAAAATGATTTACAGGAAGGCCAAAGTTGAAAAGGCACTCCAGTGAGGAGGTTCATTCAACAGGGTAAGAGAAAGGTGATGATAGAGAAGAGGTCGGCTGGGGAGATTTGGGCAAAAACTTTGAAGGCAGAGTCAGGGGAAATGGCTGAGAAGTGTCAGATTAAAGGAATCAAAGAACCAAGAATGACTCCCAGGTTTTGGACTCAAGAAAATGCAGAGACAGTGGTGTCATTCTCTGAGCTAGTAAAGTCTGGGGTAAGGGAAGGCATGGGGTGACAGAAGGTGTAAAATAAAA
>PVLA01016250.1:0-21468 GCA_004027455.1 Hydrochoerus hydrochaeris
AAGTCCAAGATTGAGTGCACCTATCTATGCTTAAGGTGCAGTCGTGGGCACAGCATGTAAGATCCTGTTAGTGAGATGGTCCATGTGGAGGAGCCAGGTACAGGTGGACATAAGAGGAAGGGTAGAGCTCTGCCCTCTGATGGCTCCTCAATGAGCCTGAACATAAGTCCAAGCCAAAAACTGGTTAAACAGGAGCCACAAATGATGATGTCCTTGAAGATCCTGGTCAATAGCTGCTAAGGAAGGAAGCCTGGCCTTGTGGGCCACAAAAGTGAGGTGAGTGGGGGTAGACTGGGTTACATAAAGGTATGGGAACTTTTGAGGCCCCACACTAGGAGCTTTAGGAGAGGAGATAAAGGACTGTAGACACACACTGCACCTATAACCCTTCTAGCATCAATTCCTGATAAGGCCTTGAGAGAGCCTGGAGGGCACAGAACACCTTCACTGTACCTTGTAAGTAAACCATGTCTTTGCCCCTCCTGGGGTACATGGAGTAAAAGAACTCAGTGTCCTCTCAATATAACTTTGGGAGGTGGCACCCAGGAGCTTCTATGGCCCCCAGAACCATTAACCTTGCATGAGATATTTTTGAAGGGTGACAGATGGCTTCTCTGGCAAAGGTTTTGTCACCCTCCAAGATAAATGGCAGCATTAAGTTCTTACTGCTGTTGCTATACATGAGGGCCAGAGGCAACTGTCCACAGCCACACACACAGCAGGGAAGTGTCTGGAATCCTGGGTCCTCTGCCAGGAGGTTTCTGAGCTGTCCATCCAGTGCTCCTTATGACCCTCGTACTGCATGTCCTCCTTGGTGTTGGGTCCTCAGCCAACCTGACCCTCTTCTTGCTTCAGAACCAAATTCAAACTCTTGGTTAGTGGCATTGAGTGGGTTCACATTTCTCACCTTATCATCTGTCCACCAGCTACTCCCTCAAAGAAGGTCCCCTGGTCCCTATGACCCTCTCCCTCTACTCTTCCACAGCCTGAGTTTCTGTAACATTCTTCCAGAAGTCAGGCTGGCCTGGCACAGCATGTTCCTGCTGTCCCAGTGACACTGTCCTCCCACACCCACCTGGCCCTGCCCAGTTGGTGCCCTGCCTACTCCTTACTGGGTCCAAACTCCAGTCTGGATGAGGCCCTAACTCTCAGCTTCCAGTTCTGAGCCTGAGTTCTGTATCTGCGTGATTAGGCAGAAGAAACTTTAGATCCTGTAGCGCCCGGAAGGAACCTCACCATGGCAACAGATGAAGAGCAGCAGAAGGGTACAGATCACTGTGTTGAGTTGAGCAAGAAGTCGATCTGGCTGCATTGCGGAGGTCACAGATCTTTTTCTGAGCCTCTGCAGAGCAGCTGAGTTTCAGTGACTGAAAGCTTAGGACTCAGACTGTAGTTTGGATATAGTAAGGAGTAGGCAGGGCACCAACTGGGCAGGGTCAGGTGGGTGTGGCAGGACAGTGTCACTGGTCAGCAGGAGCATGCTGTGCCAGCTCAGCCTGACTTCTGGAGGAATGATACAGACTCAACCTCATGCAGCCTCTAGTTCCCACTGACAGCCAGCCTTGGCTTTTTCCTGGAGTCCCAACAAGCTCAGAGTACCACCACCCTGTGTGTTAAGTATTAATCACTTCTGTGCATTTTGAGGCAGTGACCATATTCAGGAACACTTGGAGTAGCTGGGAACTGGGCTTTTGCATTTGTACTCAATCAGAAATCCCTATGGTTTATTTATTGTGTTCTTCTGGTCCAAGACTTGGTCTCAGACCCTTCTTGGGAAAAATGTTCTCTGCACCCTTCCTTAGAGCAGTTCAAGAGCTGGGCTGTGGGAGCTGAGAGATTTCCAGGTCCACTCAGCTCAGAGTTGTGTTATAAACTCTCTGCTAATAGGACAAAGCAGTGCTTCTTCCTAATGGGGGCTGCTGTCCTCCATGGTTAGGGTGTAGGTCCCTACTTACTCTGCCACTATGGTATCATTTTACTGAACTCCTGACACTGACAATGCTCAAGGTAACAGTAAAAGTGTAAGTAAGGAAGAATCTCAGGAGCAGTTCTGTGTGTGCAGAAGGGGTGTTTTGAATATTTACATATATAGTGATCCTGAAAAAGAGAGCCAGACAGCAAGACAAACTGAGAAAGATTTGAAACAGAGGCAAAAGATCCAGGAAAGCACCAGCAATGAGATACCACTGGACATTTATTCAACAGAATCAGTTTTAAGACCCAAAGATACAAGCATTGGTGAGGATGTGGAGTAACCGATGCTCATATATATGGCTGGTGAACAAGCAAATTATTAAAAGTATTATTTTGAAGAGAATAAAACCAAACAAAAATAAAACAGAAAAGAGTCAATCAAAACAAAACAATGAACATGATATATGACTTCAAAACAAGATGAAAGAAATCAATAATGGCTGCTATAATGTCTCTTGTTATCTTCAAAATAACTGCCCATACTATCAAGCATAATAAAATCAAACAGAATAGTACAGAATAAAACCAATAAAAACAAAACAGTGGAAGCAATACAGGACTTCAAAACAAGATAATAGTAAAACAACAGTGGTTACCATAATACCTCTCGTTCTTCAAAGTAGTTGCCTATAGCATCAGAAATAATACTATCAAACAAAACAAAATAGAATAAGATCAATCAAAACAAAACAATGAAAGCAATACAGGGCTTCTAAACAAGATAATAAGAAATCAATAAAAGCTACCAGAATATATTTTGCTATCTTTGAAATAGCTGTCCATGCTATTAAATGTAATAAAATTAGAAAAACTGAAACAATAAAACCAAACTAAACATAACAATGAAAACAATATAGGTTTCAAATCACAATAATAGATTAACAATGGCCAATGCCTTCCCTTTTTGGACACCTCCTCTCCTTTCACTTTCACAGTACATATTGTGCATTTTGAATTCCACTAACTCCTTTAGTTTTTATACTAGGGAGACAACACGATATTCACCCATGTGACTCTGAACCATTTCATTGTATTCATTTACCTACAAGAACCTCAAGATTATCTTTGCTTATAGCTGAGTAGCTTTCCATTATATAAAAATGCCATGTCTTTCATGTCCGTTCTGCAGCTGATGGGCAAGATACCCCCACTTTTGTTTCCCTGTCACATAGAGCATTGTTCTTTCTCCTTTGACTCTTAGTCTGTGAACTCTGTTTTGAGTTAAATGTGTTTCTTGTATAAAGCATATTGAAGGATCCCTTCTCCTGATCCACTCTGCCTGTTTCTTTTTATTGGTGAATTGAGGTCATCTATATTAATGGTAATGGCCAACATGCACTGGCTTGTCTCTGCCATGCTATTTTCTTGCTGTTGGCTGCCTAATTTTCTCTTCCATTCAGTTGTCTGCCCCACTCTGTGATCCCCTGCTGCTTCCTGGAACCATGGTCTTTTTTTTTTAATCTCTCTCTAGAATGTCCTTCAGTACTCTTTGTAGGGTTGGTTTGGTGGTCATGAATTCCTTCAGTTGTTCTTTTTCATGGAAGCATCTCGTTTCCCCATTAATTTTGAAAGATAGTTTTGCAGGGTGCATCAATCTGGGTTGGAAGTTGTTTTCTTTCAGGACTTGAAACACTTCTCTCCAAGCTCTTCTTGACTTGATGATTTGTGTTAAAAAATCTGTCATGATTCTTATGGGTTTTGCTTTATAAGTGATCTGTCTTTTTTTTCTCTCTAACAGATTTTAATATTCTGTTCTTGTGTTGAACTTCTGGGCTCTTGACTATTGTATGTTTGGGTATAGATTTATTTTGGTTATGGGTAGCTGAAGTTCTATATGCTTATATATCTGAATGTCACTTCCTTTTCCCATGCTTGGGAAGTTTTCTGATATTACTTCAGTAAATAGGATTTTAATGTCTTTTTCACTCATATTTGTTATTCTCAAGTTATGTTTCTTTGGGTTGTCTTGCAACCATTGAATTGTTATTTCCTGGTTCCTTGTTATTTTTAAGAGATCTTTCCTTTTGCGATCACAAGCTGCAAACCTGTCTTCAAGATTTGAAAGTCTATCTTTAGTTTCTTTTAAGCAGTTTTGCCAGCTTTCAGTGGAGTTTTTAATTCCCTGGATATCTTTTTGAATTTGTTTCATGTATTCTAAATCTTTTTTATATTGTTCATTCAAGGTTTCCTTCATTGTCCTATGCTCCTATATTTTTTTTATCTATGCCTTCTGTAAAGGTCCTTAGCAGTTCTTTTATTATGTTTTTCATTTCTTCTTTTACCTGAAATAGTATTTATGTTCCAATTTCTTTTATGTCTTTATGAAATTGTTTCTTTACTTCAGTTGCCATCACTTCAGAAATTTCAGGTGTGTGACTCCCACTGTCTTCCGTGTTTACATCTCCTGGATTTGATCTGCTTGGGTTGGAAGCCAGAGACTGCCTTTTGCTTCTTTGTCTTGACATATTCTTGGGTTATTCTAGACAAGTGGGTAGTGGGTTCCCAGGTATTTTCCACATTGGCTACAATTTCTCTGAAGTGAGACTATTTGGCTATTCTAGTCAGTGCTAGCTAGGGGTATCTGATGGTAACCATTGGGTGCAGGCCTGTCTGCTGCTTTTCCTAGCCTGCGCTGGCTCCTCAATGTCTGGTGGAGTGTGCATGGGGGTGGGGCTGGCTGCTACCTCCAGACCAAGCTGTTCACCAGTGGGGAGCCCCGACAATTTCCACTGATAGGCACCCAGCTAGGAGCTGCTAGAGGAAGCCAGCAGCAGTTCTGGTTCTAGGTTTATCCAGCTTGACTCCAAAATGGTTCCTAGCCAATCACTCTCTCCTGCAGGAGGACTGAATCCTCTACACTCACTGTCAGCCAGCGCAGTCTTCTGCGTCTGCCACTCTCCTTCACTGTGGAGGCTTCTGTGGTTGCCAGCCACTACCATTACCATGACTGTATGTCCCCAGGTTCAATAGCTCCTCTTGTACAGTGAGTTTGGCTCTGGTGAAGGCACTGCCAGCTACTGCCTTCTTCATTTAAGTTTTCCTTTTACTCTTTCTGAGCTTCAATTCTCACTTTAGATTCTTCTTGGGTCTAGGGGACCTACTTCCTTCCTTCTTGTCTTCCTCACGATGCTATATTCTAGAATTTGGACAGTGTCTCTCAGCGAGGCTGTTTACTCTGCTGCTTACTGTTCCACCATCTTCCTGGAAGCTCCTGATGGAGTCATTTTTGAATAAAATTAGATATTTTATTTTGTTTAAGAGATAAGCACACAGTTATCACATGACTCAGCAATTCCATTATCGGTACTTTACCCCAAGGAAATGACAGCATGTGTTCTAGGAAAGACATATCTAAAGTGTTTAGAGCAGCTTTATTAAAAATAACCAAAGTGCCCATATGCCAGCTCAGTGCTATTGGGCAAAGCTCCCTGCTGGTAACCAGTGTAGGCCAGAAGAAGCAGCCAGCCACTCCCCTGTGCAACTGCCACCATCAGAGGAGACTCGGTGTAGCCACACAGATTGGGAGATGAAGCAGCCCCACTCCTGCATGCCCACAGCCATCTGGGAAGCCTGTATGTAACTGTGCAGGTCTGGAGAAGCCCACCTTGTGCCCCACCACTTCCCTGGAAACCTGGGTTCAGAGAAACCTTGGCCCATTCCCCTATACCACAGACAGGCAGCCAATGTGGGAAGCACCTGGGATCCCATAACTGGCTCATCCAGAGGAACTTAAGAAAATGTCAAGGCAAAGTTGAAAAATGCAATCTCAGACCTCCAGCTCATGCAGAAGTCCAGGAGACAAAAACACAGCATAAATTGGAAATTGTACACCCAAAATTTCTGACATGACAGCAACTGAAGTCAAGAAACAACTTCATGAGGCTGTAAAAGAAATCAAATCAGAAGTAACATCTCAGGTAAAAGAAGAAATGGCAAACATAATGAAAAGATTGCTGAGCATAGAAAGTCACACCAGCAAGCAAGCCCAGTCTGGGAACCAGTGCCACGTGTGGCTGCCAGTGGGCTGGAATAGACAGAACCCAGCCCCTTCTGGCAGCATGCTGGCAAACAAGAAGCACCCCCTCCACCCTTGTTATAAGCAACAGGCTTATCCAGAGAAACACAGGCTGTGATGATAGCTTAGAGGTGAAATACAATTGGATGAATGCCTGTGGTGCTTTGGTATTCCACTAACATTGCAGGCCTATGGCCACTAGTCTGATCATAGGTTCAGAGGATAGTGGTACACATTGTGACCTCTAGGGAAGATCTCCTTCTGAAGATTGCAGCTATTGTTGAATCCCTATGGTTCTGTTTTGGTCCTGTATCATTTTCATTGTTTTGTTGGATTGGGTTTTATTCTCTTTTGTTTGATTATGTCAAATCTGACTGCAGGAGAAGCTATTTAAAGATATATTAAGATATATTATGATAGCAATTTTGGATTTACTATAGGCTTATTTTGAAGTCCTTTGTTGCATTCATTGTTTTGTTTTTATTGTTTCTATTCTATTCTGCTCTATTTTATTTTTACTATGTCTGAAGGTATCTGCAGCTATTTTGAAGACATAAAAATGCATTATGGTACCTATTGTTGATTTTGTAATTTTTTAGGCCTGTACTTCTTACACTGGTTTGTTTCGATTGGTTTTATTCTGTTTGATTCTCTTTAAAATGAAAAAATTGCCGAGTATATCTGAAGAAGACATAGTTTGAAAAAAAGAGAAGCATAGGGAAATGATGGAAACCTTGAATGAACAATTTAGGAAAGAATTATAATGCACAAAACAGATTCAAAGAGATATCCAGGAAATTAAAAACTCTATTGAAAACTGACAAAATTGCTTGAACAAAACTGAAGATAAATTTTCAGACCTTGAAGACAGGATTGCAGCTTGTGATTGTGAAAGAAAAGACTTCTTAAAAATAACAAGGAACCAGGCAATAACAATTCAATGGCTGCAAGACAATGCAAAGAAAAATAATTTAAGAGTGATAGGTATCAGTAAATAAGCAGGGTCAACACAAATGAAATAAAAAGACTATTTACAGAAATAATCACAGAAAACTTCCCAAACAGGATCTGGCATGCAGATAAGTGAGGCATATAGAACTCCAGCTACCCATCACCAAAATAAATCTACACCCAGACATACAATAATCAAAAGCCTAGAAATTCAGCACAAGAACAGAATATTAAAAGCTGTTAGAGAAAAGAAACGGATCACTTATGAAGCAAAACCCATCAGAATCATGGCAGACTTCTTAACACAAACCATTAAGTCAAGAAAAGCTTGAGTGTTTCAAGTCCTCAAAGAAAACAAATTCCAACCCAGATTGATATATCCTTTCAAACTGTCTTTCAAAATTAATGGAGAAATAAATACTTCCATGACAAAGAACAACTGAAGGAATTCATGACCACCAAACCAACCCTACAGAGTATCAAAAGATATTCTTCTAGAGAGCAATTAAGATGGCCATGGTTCCAGGAACAGCAGGAGAGGGGGATCAGGGAGTGGGGCAAACAACTGAATGGCAGGGAGTCAACAGCAAGAAAATAGCACAACAGAAATGAACCAGGGCATGTTGGTCATAACCATTAATGTAGATAACCTCAATCACCAATAAAAAGAAATACAGCTAGAATGGATCAATAAACAAGATCTATCAATATGCTGTCTACAAGAAACACAGTTAGCTAAAAAGGAAATTCATAGACTGAAAGTCAAGAGAGAGACAACAGTGTTCCATGCAACGGGACCCAGAAAAAAGGCAAGGTAGCTTACCCATCAACTGCAGAATGGATGCAAAAGATATGATATTTTTACACAATAGCATGCCACTCAGCTATAAAGAATGATCTTGAGGCCCTTGTAGGTAAATGGGTGCAACTTGGGATAATTCTCATGGGTGAAAAGGTTCGGACTCACATGGGTAAACATTATGTTGTCTCCCCAGTGTGAATAACTAAAGGCGTTACTGGGATTCAAAATGTACAATAGACATTTTGAAAGTGAAAGGGGAGGAAGCAGCTAAAAAGGGAAGGAGCAACTGGAGTGGGGGAAAGAGGGAAAGGAAGGGAAAAATTATATATATAATACATTATATTATATATAATATATATGATAGATAATTATACTACTAATCTCAGCCCAACAAAAAGAATGATTTATGCTTTCATTTTCACCATTTGTTCATGCATATGTTTGGTAATCTGAACAACTACTTTGAAAACAACAATATGAAATGCATTAATCATTGTTGACCCCTTACTATTCTGTTTTGAAATTCTGTATCATCGTTTTTATTCTTTTTTATTTTTAAAATTTAAAAAAAGCCAAACATGGAAGTCACTCAGATGTGTATACCTGGGGAATAGACATGTGTGGTGTCTCCCTACATGAAATGAGGTCCCACAATAGAAGGAACCAGGTTCAGCTTAAATCTCAAAACTGTATGCTAAGTGACAGAGCCAATCACAAAGACTCCTTTTTTTAGAAAAAGGGCAAAAGTACAGCAACAGAAGGCAGTTAGGTTACCAGTGAGCAAGGTTGAAGGCAGTGACGACCGTGCAGGGGCACGAGCAGAGCTTTTTCAGTGAAAAAACATTTTGAATGTGATGTGGTGGAAGTTGGATGACTCATACGTTTACTCAAATTCTCCAAATGATGCCATTAAAACAGTTGACCTTAACTGTATAATTATTTCACCATAAAACTTTAAGGAATAACTAATCAAATCTAAGAAATACCAAGGGAACGACTTTGGAGGAGTGCCCCATGCACCCGCAGAACTATACAGAAACATGTTTGCAGAGGAGTTTAACAGAGATGTCAGGACACTGTGGAAGTAATACCGGCCAGTCAGGGTGCACTGAAAATCTCTGCCGTTTTGCAAGAGCCTCAGAGCAGATTTAATGTTATCCCTGTCTGCCCCCTGGAGTTCAAAACGGGTAATGCGGGCATTTTTTTGGTGGGCAGGGCGGGATACAACATAACAGTATTTGATATAGTTCAATACACTGGCCTTTCTTCTTTATACGTGTTTCTAAAAAGATTCCAGGTTAACTTAGAAATCTACTGTTTATGTGATAATGTTTAAAAATGTGATCACATTTATTGGTAAATTTATATATATGTAATGATCACATTCATCATAGAGAATTTATACCTGTAGGTAATATACCTTCATCTCTTCCATTCACCTCCCCTCCTTTCAACACCTCTTCCTCTCCTTATTTACAAAGTTTTGTTTTCATTTTATCCTTCTATTCTCACTTTTATTTTACCTTCTTTCTTTTCCCCTTTCTTTCCTAATTCCTCTTTCTTTTTGAACAGTTTCACCCCATTTCACCATATCTCTTGTATGATTTGGATCTTATTTCAGTTTCTCACACCAGTAAGACAATGTGATATTTACACGTGTGTCCAATTTATTTCACTTAAGATTATGGTTTCAAGGTCCATCCATTTAGCCATATATGTCTCAAGTTTATCCTTCTTTATGTTAGAGTAGCACTCCATTATATATATCTCAACATGTTTTTTTATCCATTCATTGGTTGCTGTGCATTTGGATTGTTTCCAAGATTTAGCTATTACAAACCATGCTGCTATAAATATGAGTATGCATATATCACTGTGGTGTGATGATTTAAATTCTTTTGGGAAGATATCAAGAGGAATAGCTGGGTCAAATGGGACGTTTAGTCCTAGTTTTTTGAGGACTCTCTATACTGATATCTACAGTAGTTGCACCAGTCTATACTCCACCAACAGTAGAGAAGTGTTTGCTTTTCTCCACAGGTATCTTTATTTTTAAACCAAATTCAGAATACCTTGTGTATTAAATGCAATGAATGAAGGGGAAGGGGATTTTCTCCCCAGGAAAACTGTTTCCAAGGAAGGGCCAGTGGTTTAGAGGTAGGAAAATCATAAGGGTGGTGGTGGGTTCACAGGGTTGGGACAGGGATGAAATCTTTTAATGGCACACAGAAAATACTTTGGGTGAATAATAGATAGATTGTCCACAGTATGGAATATTTGTACAAGGAAACAAAAATATATAGCAGATTTTTATTGGAGGAGCCAAAAAAGTTTAGGGACAACAATGAGTGAAGAAGGAAAATTAATCACATGACAAAGAAGGATGGGAGATGGTCAGGGAGTTGGGAGAATGCAAGCGGAATTATGAAATGCAGGAAGATAGCTCCTTGAAATAAAAATTCTCAGGGAGACAGGACAGCACTCTCTTCTGCTGGGCATGTGTGGATCTTCTAAGCCCCAATTCGGCTTCTAAGAACTATTGCACAGATCAACCTCTTTGCAGATCTGCAATGATCATGTAGGATGGCCCACACAGTGTGCAGACTCAGTGAGAAAGAGAGCAATCTTGAGCGCAGAGGGTTCTGGGGATCTGTGTGTCATTCCTGAACAGCCCCAACTTGTCAGGCAGTATCTCTGTCCAGAATTTCATCCTGTGGGCCTTTAGGGCCCAGCCCTCAGAAATATGGATATCCAGCTGCAGATACTTCTTTTTATGGTCCAGTGTAGGCCACCGATGCAGGTCCTCACCATTGGGGTTCCTGTGGACATGCCCTCCCAGCAGGAGGCAAGGTCAGTCTGAGCTCTGCACAGCTCACACCTCAGTGCCCTGATTTGGGTCAAGCTAGGTGGTCAAGAGGTTAGGGGACCATTGATAATGATGAGTCTAGATATAGGAAATCAAGAACCTTCCACTAGTGTCCCCTTCATGTAAGCAGGTCATCTACATGTGTTTCCTCACCCCCTCAGAGGTAAGCTGTGATTGAACCACAGCATGTGCCCCACCCTCCTGGTCAGTGAGAAAGGGATGAGTGACTTGTACTGACAAGGCCTTTCTCTGTTTTTGTCCATGTTGGTCCTGAAGATTGGGGAGCTGTTATTATGTGATTAAAGATACAGTTATGCTAATGAGCAGAGCCTGATAGGTTCACCCCCCCCCAGGGAGGTTGAGACAGAGGCATCCCCTTACCCATTTCGAGCAAAGTTGGCCCAATACTTCATCATCCTCCTGCTCAGCAGCTCTTCCTCCTCAGTGAACAGAACTGCAGAGAGGAAGAGCATAAGGGCTCAGGTCCTTGCTGACCATCACCCTACTGCCCTTCATGCACCACCCTCACCATACAGCTGCAGCCTGACCCTGGGCCCCAAGCCTAGCCCCTCTTCCCCCACAGACCCTGGAGCCAGGCCCTCCCTCATTCAACCCATCCTTTCTCATCCCAGCTTGTAGCTGAATTGATCCTGGGGTCATTCCTGTCCTAGAAGTCCCCTTTTTCCTCCTGACACAGAAGTCTTTCAAGAAACAAACATGTCTTTGAGCCACCTCCCCCCATGTATCATGATGGACACCACAGTTGGTATGGGGACAGTTGGACAAAAGAACACAGGTTGGAGTGGAGGCACTTGGATTCTAATCCCACCATGTCCTTTTGAATTCTGGAATGGTGGACACTAATCCTGTCTCTTGTCTTAGCTTCAGCTTCCTTATCGGGACAGTGAGAGTAGACACTCTTTAGGGAACCAGCTACATCCCCGGCCCTGTTCATGGAGTTTAAGCAGTACTCACCCGGGAGGCCAAACAAGAAAGATCCAAAGACAGAGAAAATCTCATCTCCATGATCGGCCTTCACATTGGGCGGCCTAAGGACTTTTAGGAATGTAGGAGGATGCTGAAACTCATAGAAGTAGACAGGGCTGTGGGAACCTGGGGGCATGAATATAGGTGGCGATTTATAACCCGTTACCTGGAACTATCCTGCCTCATCCTTAATGACAAGGTACCTAGGTCCAAAGCTGGCTGGAATCTGCACAGTGGGGTGGGAAAAAGCTGGAGCAGGAGCAGAGCGAAGGGCATGACTTTGGACTTCCAGCTGTTTGGGCAGAGCACTGGGTGTCACTGGGTGTCACTCTGCTCACTTTCCTTACCTGTTTGGTGAGGGAGATGCCTGTCTGTTGCATTAGCTGTAAGGATTTTTTTTTTCATTAGCGCATATTGGTCATACAGACTAGTGAGTTTAACTTTGGCCTTTTCATATATACCCAAAGCAGACACTGACCATTTCCCCCTAGTTACCTCCTTCAAGATTTCCTTCTGAGTCCCCTGATTCCCTTCCTCTTTTCTTCTATTCACTCTTCTACTTTCTGGTCATCTCTCTCTCTTTTTTCTTTTAAATTTTTAATGAACTAATTAATTAATTTCTTGGAGACAGGATCTCACTGTATAATTCAGGCTGGCCTTAACTCCTTATGTATCCCAGGCTGGCCAGGATCTCAAGGTGATTCTCTTGTCATGGTCACCCAACTGCTTAGATTACAGGCTTGTAATCTAAGATTACAGGTTGAGCCACCACACCAGACTTTATTTTTATTTTTTTCCCCCAGATCCCTCATATGAAAGGAAACATGCGATATTTGACTTTCTGAATCTGTCTTATTAACATGAGAATCTCTAATTCTATGTATTTTCTTTTCTCTTTTTTCTTGTAAAGGCTTTATTATATACAAACTATCAGGTTTTTGATATCTAAATATTTGTCTTCTGAATAATGAGATTTTCAACTCCTGAATATCCAGAAATTGCTTGGGCAAAAATACTTGATTAAATCAAGTGGTTGTTGACTGACCTTCAGTAGCATGATATTCTTGAGCCAATATAAAAAAATCCTGACATGACAGTCAAACAACATTCACAGTATCTTAAATTCCAGTTATTACTATATTCATTCTTTATGAGATGTAGCCTCATCATGTTCAAACATGGTTTTTACATTCTGTTTTGCAACAAATTTTAAATAGTCAAAGCACATCAAGTCTTGAAGTATCTATGTTTAAATTCTTATCAATTAAGAATGGCTATTTACAAAACAAGGTTCCTCTTATTTGGGTAATATGATTGTCATAGAAAACCAAGTGGAATGCTTTAAAAATTTATCTAAGATGAGTTTAGCAGGTTTTTCCAGTGTAGGTCAAATGTCCACTGAAGGTATGGTAAGCCTGGAGTCTGCAATGGCCACTGGGCTCTCTGGGAGGCCAGAACTGCAGCTCCTGTTCTGTGTCACTGCTGGTGGCATCAGAGGACAGTGGTGTCCCCTTCCTTCTGCGCTGGACAGTAGAGAGCTGGGTGTCTTTTGGGGGCATGGTTGCTGCAGGACAGTCCACTCAGGGGCTGGAAATGGTTGTACAGGCCCATCCTTTCCCCCTAGTTCTATATATTTTCTTGCAAATTAACTGAATTCATTCTAGGTTTTGGCTGACCAATAGTCTATTGGGTATATGTGCCGTACTTTACCCACCCTCTGCTGATAGGTTCTTAGCTATTGTGAAATCCACTGCAATGAATCTGGGTATGCTGCTATCTCTAGAGTATGTGGTGTGATCAGAAAGTAGGCTGAAGTTTAAATTTCAGAATTCATTATAGAAAAAAACACATTGCCATTAATACCTGTCAAAATAATCAAAATACTCCCCTATGATTTGAGCATTTTTAGCCCATTGTTCTTGGTAATGCCACTTCTACTGTATCATATTTTAAAAAATATAAACATGTACTTTTCTTTCTATTACCATTGGTATGAAACTTCTTCAAGTATTTACCAAGGATTGGTACAGCAAGGTGGTGCTTCTATTTCAGTTTTTGGAGCAACATCCATTCTGATTTCTACAGCAGCTGTACTCATTTACCTCCACCAGCAGTGTAGAGGATTCCATCTCCACTCTCCTGTGTCCTCACCAGAAATTACTGAACTTCTCCCAAGCTAGGCAGCATGCAGATGGAGTTACTTTAAGTGTCAACTCCACATTATATTTGCAGTTTACAATGACCATGGCATTTTCCTGGGCTGGCATCACAGTACATTATTTCTCCCTGGGCTGCTGACCCTTTTCCGGGCTTGCTTGCTTTTATCTTTTCATTTTTGTTTGAGACAGGGTCACACTATGTAGTGCAGACTGGCCTTGAACTCTCTTATGTAGCCCAGGATGGCCTCAAACTCAGAAACCTTCCTGCCTCAGCCTCTTGAGATCTGGGGTTATAGGTGTGTACCACCATGCTGCCCAGGCTGGGTTTACCTTCTGTTTGAAGAATCAGGTCTCCTTCTTTTGAAGCTCTAGTTGGAGTTCCAGACTGATTTATTCTTTTTCCTGCACTTTTTTCAGTTTCTCAGTGAGTCTTAGCTTTCCTGTGGGCTCTTTTTTGATTCCTAAAGCTCTTCTCTCTTTGCTTTGCTAAATTGTTCTTTTCCAGGTATGCTGATTCCAGGTCCAGGAGAGGCTATAATTTCCTGTGGGCTTCTAATCCTTAGCTTTAGTCCTTAGACAATTTCACTTATTGATGTTAAAGATTTTCTCCTTGACCAAACTGTAGCTAAGCTTCTCTGAGTCACCCAGCCTAGGCCTCAGCCTTCAACTCCAGTCTTGCCAAACCCTCAGAAGCCAATCTCTCTCTCTCTCTTTCTTTTCTTCCTTTCTTTCTTTTTTTTCTTCTTTCTTTTTTTTTCTTTCTTTAGGATTACAAGTATGTGCCACCAAGCTTGGCTGATGACAATCGTTCTGAGATGAAATGGAATCTAAATGTAGCTTTGACTTGCATTTTCCTGAATGCTAAAATGTTAAAAGTTTTACACAAACTTATTGAAAATTTGCATTTATTCCTTAAAAAAAATTTTTTTTTGAGATACAGTCTCACTATGTATTTCAGGCTCTCCTCGAACTGACTTACAATGTGTTCCAACCTCCTGAGTAGCGAGATTACAGGTATGCACCACCACAAGACTGTCCTTCTTTTGAGAAGTGTCTCTCAACTTACTTGTGTTAAATATTTGGAGTTCTCCTCATATTCTGAATATTCATCTTCTGTTGGAAGATTAGTCTGCAAAGATTGGCCCCCATTTATAGGCAGTCCCTTCAACTGATTGTTGATTGTTTCCTGGCTATGCAGAAGCTTTTGTATTTGATGTAGTCACATTTGTTGATTCTTGCTGTGATTTGCTGTATTATTGGAGTCCTATTCAGCAATGTATGAGCTTTGATAGTTTTCTTCTAGAAGTTTCAAATTTCAAGCTCTTTGATCCATTTTGAGTTGACTTTTGTAGTGAGAGAGAAAGGCCTGATATCCATCGTCTACTTGTGGCTGTTCAGGTTTCACAGCACCGTTTGTTACAGGGGCTATCTTTTCCCCAACATGCTTTTAACTCCTTTCTCAAGAAGCAGATGGATGTAGTAGTGTGGGCTTGTTTCTGTGTCTTATATTCAATTCCACTGATCAATGTATTTAGTTTTGTGCCAGTGCCATGTGTTTTGTTACTGTGGTTGTGTAGTATATTTTGAAATAGAAAAACATGATACATCTGGCATTAATCTTCTTTAATTTAACTATGAAGATTTACTAAGATGAAGGACATCAACTACCTGGCACCAGCAGCTTGATAAACACATGGGACCAGACCTGGACTCCATGAGCCTCACCTGGAACTTACAGCTCTGAGCTGCCCCCTAGGCAGTCAGGCTTCAGTGACAGATATACTCACACTGACAATATGCCACTTGAAGTGTAGGGATCACGAACAAGAAGTCTCCCAACAGCTCATGGAACTGTATTATCAGGGTTTTGGGGTCCTCATTGTCTCCCATGTACTCTTCCATCACCAGGTCAGCAAACTTACCAGGAAACTGCTAGACCAGGAGGAACACAGAGAGTCAGGGTAGGTGGGTTCCAGGGTATGGGGATGGGCAGCAGCTTGGGGTGAGAAAATGGGGCCTGGAATAGGGTTGGAGATGTAAGAAATGGTCAAGCTCTGGGGTGACCCTATCCACTGACGTATAAATACTGTAATTCAGTCTTTGTGGGTGTGGCTGCATGGAGAGGACAGTGGGGTTGCCACATCCATTGGACGAGGACCCCAGTAGACTTACCATCTGTGAGGATAAGTTCTGCAGAGCAGCACATATGGTCTTTCTGTCAATTTCCTTCTGAGGGAAGCCCAAGATCTGGTTGTTGGAGAGATGGAGTATAAATTTGAGGGAAGGATAGGCCTGTATCAGTGTAGTCCTAAGAATCCCTCACCCAGGTTGAACTTCCCAAGCTACTGAGGCTCACCATGGGAATGGCCCATCCACACTCGTCATTGTTGACACCCATGATGCTGGGGACAGGTTGAAAATCAGGGGAGGCCAGCAGCTCATGGGGAGGCTTGGGCAGGAAAGCCCCATCTATGACAGCAGGAATGCTCATGAAGTTCTGATGGGGTATTCAAGGTCAGGAAACAAAGTTAGGTCTCAAGCAATTTCTTATGCTCAGTGAATTACTTCCACTCTTTTCAAATTCATCCCAGGATGCTCATGCCCACCCTGAGATAACCCCCAATAGACTTTGCATATCCAGTCCCTCATTTCCTATTCAGAGTTGAGAGGACATTAGAGAAGAGGTAATTAGTCCAGAGCAGTAGGGACTGTCTCTCCCACACACCATCAGCCCGCTTCCTCCACACCTGAGAACATTCAGCCTTACCTTGGTAATATCCAGCATTTCCTCTTCACTCTTGCCTCTCAGGCACCTCACCAGGGCCTCTGAGTCTACCTGCCCACAGCCAGACAGGTTGGCCACCTTCTGTAAATGGATGGGAGAGGGTTGGTTCATTCTCTCGGGCAGAGAAAGGAGTTGTTCAAGGAACATGCTGAGTCCAAATGACCCCCAAATTTCCTGAGATACCCTGTGTAGATGGCTGCAGGTATGAAATTGCTCCAACAGAGATCTCAGCCAAAGGAGCCATTACACTTGCTTATGTGTTTTTTTGATAATGGTAGGTGCTTCAGGACACAGCTTTGGCAGTCACAGAGTATTACTCAGTCTCTGTGAAGCAGAGGTGTGTGAATTCTGAACTTTGGGACTTCAGCCATTTTTAGGGAAGCAACAATTTACAAAGCACCTCAACTGCCCTATCCTCTCCAACAGAGATAAAGCTGCAGAGGCTTAGAAGGTGAGAGGAGAGGGAGGTGGCCTGTGTAGGGTTGGTTGAGGGCACTCACCATGCAGACATACTTAGATGAGTTGGAAATGAGGCCTGGCACCACAGCTGCCCCACTCTCCATGATAGATGCATGGAAGAGTCCTCGGGACATGGGGGAGATGACAAGGGAGGACACACTTGTTGCACCGGCCGACTGTCCAAAAATGGTGACACAATTAGGGTTACCTCCAAAGTTAGCGATATTCTGTTGCACCCAGCGTAGGGCGGCCACTTGGTCCAGATAACCCCAGTTTCCAGGAGCGTGCTGGTCTCCAGTGCTAGAGATGGCAGGGACAGAGATTATGGACTGGTTCAGGTTATTTTATGGCCACATTTCCCAATCCGGCCCCAGACTCACCTGAAGAAGCCAAGGACACCCAAACGGTACTGGATAGTGACTACTACTACATTTTCAGAAGCTGCCATAATGGATCCATCAGTCACTGAAGCCAACCCTGAAACTAATGAACCACCATGGATCCATACCATCGTCTGGGGAAATCAAGACATGTCACATGAGTTTTACCCTGCTCATACCCAGCTATGCACAGACTATTACTTCAACTCTGCCAGCTACCCACATACACAAAAGTCAAGTAGGACCTCATCTGATCCAAGGATAAGGATTCTGACTTCAATTCAGTCAACCAGAACTTTCAGCATTTACCATTTACCCCATGAATACGACTTTGTTTTTATTATTCTCAAACACCTGCAATATGGCAAGAAAGAGGTTTTTCCTCTGACTATTTCATTTGAGTATTAATCAAAAGGGTTATTTAATCTTGTTGACACAACATATAAACCTTGGTTGGGGTCTTAGATGATCTCAGACTACAGCTCTTGGGCACCCAAGGGGTTCTCCTGGGTGCAGATCTCTGATATATGGCAATAACTAGGGGCCATGACCAAGTATTGAGGGGTCAGTTATCTATCGTAAGAGGAAAAGCTTAGAATTCATAGGGAGAGGCTTCTTAGCAGGATCTACATTGAGGCAGGGCCAGAGTGTGTGTGTGTGTGTGTGTGTGTGTGTGTGTGTGTGTGTGCGTGCGTGCAGTGCAGACTTATATTTAGAGCCCTGTACTTACTATGTAAGTAATGTACCACTGAGCCATATCCTCATCCCACTTCCTGTCTTGGAAAAGAAATATCTCCCAGCTGACCATAGCCTGACACTCACAGGCAGCTTAGAGTCCTCACGAGCATGGGCAGGTGTGTAGATGTTCAGGTACAAGCAGTCCTCAGACACGGGGATGTAAGGCAAGGTCACATTGAGCAGCATCCAAGCATGTGCATTCATTACATCAGTCTTTTGCAGGCACCTGGTGACAATGGCTGTTAGTCCTGGGGCTTCAAAGCAGTCAAAACCAGCCTGTGGTTCTAGAATTAGTTCCAAACACCCACAGTGTACTGCTCCCCCTCATGCCATACTTACACATGATCTTTCTCTCAAGTGCCTGTCCATCAGTGCACAGGTCACAGACTCAGGAGCTCATTTTTCAAGGGGAGCCTCAAATTTGATAAGGGCCTTGGACCCCACTCCACCTGAGGCTGGGCAATTGTGACTCCAGTGGGAGCCATTGGCTGCAGGTGTTGATGTTCACCATTAATGTCTGTATTCATTCAGTTCTGGAATGGGGTGGAGCTCATACACAGGTACTTTAAGTGGGAGTGGTGTTTAGTTTCCCAAATATAACTGTGGGATGTACTCCATTGAAAGATTACGCTGTTAATAAAATATTCCTCCCACAGAATCTCTACTTGTAGCAACAAAGGCTTGTTCCTTGTACAATGGCACCTGGTCCTATCAGTAGACATAATGAGTTTGGAGATTGGAGACTGAAAGAGCTACCATTGTTGCCCTTCTCAGAGGTCTGCAGTGTTTCTTCAAAGTGCTTAGGTGCACGCCTGGGATCCTGACATTTGGGAGACTGAGGCAGGAGGATTGCTGCCAGTTGAAGGCCTGCTTGGGCTATATAGTGACTCTAGCCTGGACTACATACAGAGATCCTGTCTCAAAAAAAAAGTGCATAGAATCAATTGGAGCCTCTCTCCGAATCACCTCCTCTGGTGCAGAGAACACTTGGTGTGGCACAAATCTAGGGAGAGATGTGGGTCTGTTCCACTTTTCAGGAACTGGGGTTAATGGCCTGATGCTCCCAACTTCTAAGCCGAGACCTGTCAAAGTTTCTTCACCCTCACACATTCATTGTGGAAATCCCCCCACAGAGAAAAATTGACTGTGGAATTTAGATAAAGGAACCACTACCACCTGGTCCAGAGCTCAGAGCACCTGAACCCTCCCCACAGTCAACATCTACAGGTCCCTAAGAACTTACTTGGCAGGGTAGGAAGTTGCATCCCTCACACCACTCCAGGGCACAGGGGATTCGGGAGGTGCAAACCGCAGCAGTCCTACAGGTGGCTTGGCGAAGGGAATTCCCAGGAAGGTGTGGACACCCACAATAGTACCCTTCACATGGACGAGCCGGCCCCGCACTGGGCCCGTGTATGTGGTCCGGATGGGGCTATCAGAGTCCTGGGCTGTGGGCAGAGAGATATGT
This sequence comes from Hydrochoerus hydrochaeris, assembly GCA_004027455.1. Classification (NCBI taxonomy): domain Eukaryota; kingdom Metazoa; phylum Chordata; class Mammalia; order Rodentia; family Hydrochaeridae; genus Hydrochoerus; species Hydrochoerus hydrochaeris. The sequence goes on from PVLA01016250.1 coordinate 19,585, forward strand.
AGAGAGGCCACAATGATTCCATTTTGTCCTGGACACAACCAGTTGACAGTGTTTTGGTAGAAAGTGCAGGTCTTGAAACATTTCCACCCCAAGGTAAAAACATGACGTCCCATAAGGACAAGAAGCAAACAAGTTACATAATCTAAGCATATACAATATGAGTTTCTTTGTTTTTTATCTCAATAAAAGCTGCTTGCTTATGCTGGCCAGGCAGCAGCCATTTTGCTGACCCTTAGTGTGTGTGACCCTTTATTTTCCCATTGCTTACAGAACCCCTACATCTAGTGCCTGAACAGGGGACTCCACAGCAGAGATGTCTGCTGTGGAGGGTGACTTGCCCTCACTGTGTTCCAGGGGTGAAACACAACCCCCGACCAGTCGACTTCATTTACTTTGGAAAATCCCTGGGTAAGTCATGGGGAATTCCCTGTCTGAAGCGCAACAGAAACATAAGGCAGAACCCTACAGAGATGCAATCAGTGTTGGGTCTGCCCAATCAGCTCCTACTACACGGTGGCTGTTGCTACCACTTTTCATCAGGTGTCTCCAGAGACCCCAATCTGAAAATCCTGGCTTTCCACCTGTCTTGGCTCTCAGGAGAAGCCCTGAGCCAACACCACCATCATTGGGCCTGTCCAAATCCCACCCGGCCCACTCAGGTTCTTTGACACTTGGCAAATCTGTCAGCTAAAGAACTTTCCAACAAACAGTCTCAAGAGATGATGGGAAAGAATGTCCTTTGAATCAGTCTTGCCAGACGCTGTGAGGTGCTGGGAAGGCAGTGAGAATGGACTGAAAAATCTCCTGACCTCAGGGATTTCACACTTGAGGTGGAATGAAATATAGAAAGCATTCTATCTGCAGTGAGTGACATGGTGAGGGCACACATGAGGGAGACATGCAGCTGTGACCCAACCATAAGTCTGACCTTGCCTCTGACTGGAATCAACAAGGGAGAAAACAGTTGATTGTCACCTAATGGTCCAGATAAAACTATTTATTTTACCTGCTTATCATTGAAAGTGGGTGATGGGCACGTTGTGTTTGTTATCTTTCCTCTCTGTCTAAAATCAGGCCTACTAGAGGGTACTGTGCACCCCTTAAGTCAGTCCTGATCACCTCTGTGCCTCAGGCTTCAGGGAGGTGTCCAGTCAGGCCCATGGTTTTCCTGCTATCATCTCTACCCCCTGGGACCTCTCTCCTGCTGTCTGAGATTCTTCCTCTGTGCAATGTAGCAGATCTGGGCCAGATTCTGCAAGAAAAAGTTAATCAGACCAAAACATTCTGAAAAGCTTATGCTCTTCTCCTCAGCCAGATCCACATGGATCAGCACGTCTGATGACACTGGGTACAGGGGAGGACAGGGCAGCATCCACTCAGGGTCCCAACAGGGTAACCTAGCAACCAAGACCAAATGTGCACTCATCTCCCTGCTAACGTGCTCCCTACACAAGATGCCTTGCCACCTGGCATCTGTGTCCATGTAATTCACTGTGACTCGCAGACACTGATGTCTGGTGCATGTTATAGCACAGGACACAGTCTGCTGCAGTGTGCCTGCTGGGAGATGGAGGACATCCACAGTGCTGCACCCTTGAAGAAGAAGCTCTCTTATATGATGGTATAAGGTGTCCTCCAGGTCAGGAGATAGGAAAGCCTAGACCCAAAGAACTAAGTCTGTGACGATGTAGGTGAAGTCCAAGATTGAGTGCACCTATCTATGCTTAAGGTGCAGTCGTGGGCACAGCATGTAAGATCCTGTTAGTGAGATGGTCCATGTGGAGGAGCCAGGTACAGGTGGACATAAGAGGAAGGGTAGAGCTCTGCCCTCTGATGGCTCCTCAATGAGCCTGAACATAAGTCCAAGCCAAAAACTGGTTAAAC
>PVLA01016251.1:0-21464 GCA_004027455.1 Hydrochoerus hydrochaeris
AGACTTTGGTGGTCATGAGAACCACTGCTAGTTAAAAGCACCCAAGATGTATATCTGGATTCACACTTAGGTCCTCTCACTGTGTCTTGCACTGAAAAACATGACCATTTCTTTGGAGGTGATGGTGTTCAGTTACAGGGAAAAGTGGTTCTTATTTGTGAGAGAAGTGAAGGAGATACAACTTTGGAAAGCCAAGTTGTAGTTTCTGCATCTTAATAAGAAACACATCCACTGGTAAAGCTTTCCCAGGAAGCTGGAGTATCCAACTCCAGTAGTAACTGGAGACAGAGTCCTTGGTGCCTTTGCAAGGTGAGGGTCAGGATTTCCTTCTTGGAGGATGAAGTACAAATTGCAAATAAATATATGCAGAAATGGTCCATGTTTTTGTCTTTTGAAAGATGGAAATTAAAACTACTCAGAGATTCCATTTCACTACAGATAAAGGAAAAATAAGCAAGAAAAAAACAGCAAAAATTGCTAAGAAGAATGTGCAAAAGAAAGAAACACTTCTTCACTGTTTATAGAAATGTAAACAGACATACTCCTCTGGAAACCAATGCAGACATTCCTAAGAAAAATAACCAACTTGGTATCTTCCCAAAATAATTTAATACATTTTTGTTTTGGAGAAATAGGCCAAGGAAAAAGAAATCTTTCCCCATTAGAATTACATGAACATACACCCTCTCTCTGTCTCTGTCTGTCTGTCTCTCTCTCTCTCACACACACAAACACACAAGTCCAGATTCATTACAGACAGATTTATTTTTTCCAAAATTATGTTTGAATTCAGCATTGTAAATAAAGTGATTAGAGGATTAATATCAACAGATTACCTCCTAAATTTCCATTGGATCTTCAGGACTATGGTCTCTGACCTCCTCTCATCCTGTGTCAGATCAAGATGCAGGCTTGGTTTTCACCATAGTACAGGCTGACATCAGAAAGACCTTCCTTGGTCCACGAGTTGACATTACCATGCTCCATCATCCCCTATGTCCTGCACTATTCTGTTTTTCTTTCATGCTTAGGCAAAAGCCTATGATTGAGATGCTAGTACAGTACACATTCAATGTATCCCCAAATTTCTGTATTATTTCCAATGAATCATGTTCTACCTCAGTCAGCATTCACATTTGTGAAACAAGGTTTAGAAGTACTCCATGGCACAGATTATGTCAGAGATGGAAACAGCCTCCATATTCTCTGGAAACCCAGTCATGTGTATTGTGTATGTCAATATGGAGATGATCTGGAAAATAGAAATTTAATTCTTACCTCATAAATTCTTGGTTCTATATTCAGGTCATGAACTTGACAGTTTGCTTCCAAAACATTCAGGAAATGCAGGGTAATCAGGACTGACCTTAAGACAAAACAGAGGCTGGGGTTGGAGGAAAAAAAAACTTTTCCATGTAGAAACTGCAGATGAACCTGTAGATTCCACATGCAGTAATTAAGTCACCATAAAATGTCAAGAGCTGCAGGAAAATATGAAGACTGGGTGCCAGTTTGCACAAGGCTGAAGTTGAAGCAGGAACAAGGCTGGGCACTGGTGTCCATAATTCTAGCCAAGCTTCAGGGCACAGACCTAAGGAATCAAGCTGAAGTCAGTACAGAGGTCAAGTCACAGACTTCACAGATTTCATGGGCAGACTCCAACCTTATCAGATAACATCTAGTCCATCTGTATCTATCTCAGAGCTTCTGACCCCATACTTTCATTTCCAGCCTCTAGGATGTTTCCTTGTGTATTGATTCCTGCTGTCTGAGGAAGACATCCAGCTACCAGGCTTGAATTTTAGGCCCCTTTCTCAGCAGGTGACCCTATGTCCAAAACAACCTGGCAGCAGAAGTGTGAAGGAAGACTCCACATAATGAATTGTCCTGATCTCCCCATACCTTTTTCCAGTTTACAATGCACACTGCCTTCTTGAATCACCCAATAACTGGTGAAGGACCAAATATGGGAGACTGAAGTGACAGGGAGTGATCCAAAACCTAAACTGATGAGCAAGTTGACAGGTGCTATTTCTGGATTACATGCTCCACAATGGCATTACTGCAATTAAAATGAGGTTGCTTTTGCCTTTACAGAGCATGGATTGATTAACTGTATTTTTTGCAAGTTTACTCCTATAGCCAGCAAGTAAGATGGAAACTACTCCAGGGATTTGAGACTATGTACTCTGGAATTGACACTTAAACTCAGAGGGGGGGATGGTGAGAACAGGCCAGGTCTACCCAGAATGTGAGATGAGGCCAGCAGTTAGATAGATTTTACTTTTCAGGACTGAGATTGGCATCCAGGACATTGATACTGAGCTATCTCCACAGCACTTATTTTTATTTGCAGACAGGTTTTCACTATGTTTCCAAGTTGCCAAGCCTGAGTTTAAATTGCAAAATTGAAATTCTCTTGCTTGAGGTTCCCAGACTGCTTAAATCACATGAAATCACAACCTTGCTTATATCTGAAACATTTTATATAAAAAACAATAAAACTTTAAAATAAGAGAATATAGATGGGAACTAAATTGTAGTAATTTGTCAGCAATATTCTACCTCAGGATCGAGTGTGCAGAAATGCCAACTGTCTCAATGTATATTTACAATATTGCAAAGTAATATATTACACACATAGAAACTTACACATATAACATTGTATATGTATTTATGATTCTGGAATATAGTGAAAAATGTACATGAATAAACAATTAAATGGTACTAAATACAGAAATTGGTACAATAATGATGTAATCAGCACCCGGTGAATGTGTTTTCTTTCTCTTCATATCTTATCCTGTCTTGCACTTAATCTTCTTGTCAGGTTGTGACATCACATGATGGCTTTCTGATGAAAGAAACTGAAATAAATGATGAATCCAAATGACATTAGATTTACTTACACTGAGAATGAAACATGATATATGCTTTCTCAACATTTATTTCTGAATTTTAATATTATAAAATACAACTAAAATGCCATTGGGGAACATGTGCCTAAGGGGATACTAGGAGAGTTTAGCAATGCCATGCCAAAAAGACTGAACAGAAAGGGGCTAAAGTAGTGTATTATCATCCCTGTATATTTTTTGCTAGGCAAATCTAATGCTCCACCCTGGGCATGGTGGTGCATGCCTATAATCCCATGAGTCAGAAGGCTAAGGCAGGAGGATTGCTGGAAGTTCAAGATCAACCTGGACTACAAAGTGAGCCCAAGATCAGCCGGAATTACAAAGTGAACCCAAGGCCACCGAGAACTTCATAGAAAGACCATTTTCAAGACAAAAAATATTCTAATGCTACAATTCTCATGCATTTAGTTCATACAATTGTGATTAACACCTGCTGTATTGCACACTGCTGACTGTCTAGTGTCACAGTATGACATTTCCATCACTCACTAATCTATTCTGGGAATCACATCCCATGCATTTTCTTTTGAATCCTAGGAACTTGTGTGAAATCCTGATTCATTTGCATATTCAGGATTCTGCTTTTACTTTTGTGATGCTGTATCTTACCCTAAGCATGGCTACATAGATACAGGGCAGGCATACAAGCACTTCTGAATGTGTGTGTGTAGATCCTTCTTGATAAATTGATACAGGAGTAACAGATTCTGGTGGGAAAAGTGGTCTTGAGATAATTGGATGTCATCCATCAAGACAGGACATTGGATGATCAAAAAATGGGAAAAAAATTCAGCTTGCTTGAATTTTCTTTAAAAACTAATTTTTTATTATGACTTCAGAGAAATAGATCAGATTTTATGTGTGATTTATAAAAAAGGCAACAAAAACTTTTTAGTACAACTGTGTTTGAAGGTTTTTAAAAAAATCTGTGACCATATATTGAAAACAATTTTATATTATTTTTACACTTCTGCTTTACATGAGTAATTTTCAAATTATTTTCAAAAGTCACTTATGTATGATTTCACTTAACTATGATTATTTTCATACATTTGACAATAACTAGGAATACTGAATGCTTTTCCACATTGCATACATAGGCTTGTGATAAAATATGACATCACTCAGAAGTTTAGCACCTCTGTGAGCTGAACTTTTACCAAATATTTCTTACATGAAATTACTACCCAGTGTGAGGGGAATATTAGTTTGCAAAAGGGAAGCACTGCAGCAAATCTTTTCCACACAACCTACATACCTAGTATTTCTTTCTTGTGTGCATAATTCCTCCATTAAATGGTATTTTTGTGCACTAAATGCTACCCACCATTGTTCAAATGCAAAGAATTACTACACAGAAGGAATTCTTTCATGTAGTAACAATATCTCTGGTTGTGGAAAATTTTCCTACATTGCTTATTTTCATAGGATTAATTTCCAAAGTCAGACTTTTTATATTTATGAAGTGAGAATTTATCAACAATTCCATTTATTCATTTCTCATATAGATATGGCTTTTCTTCAGTGAAATCTTTTATGTACACAAAAGCTATTACTATAGCTGAAACACATCTCAAATTGCTTACATAGATAGGAGCATGATAGGGTTTATTTTCAGTACTTCTGGATACTGAATATTTTGACAGTTTGTGTCTATTGAAGTTCTACCCAGTGTGAATTCTTTCATGAAAAATAAGGGTACAATTTCATCTGAAAGATTTCCCACATTGCTTACATGCATATGGTTTTCCCCCAGTGTGAATTCTATCATGTGCTTTACAGTCAGAGGCTGTATTGAATGCTTTCCCACATTTGTTACATACATAGGGTTTCTCCCCAGTGTGAATTCTTTCATGTTTAATAAGGATATGTTTTCAAATGAACAATTTCCCACAGCAGTTAAATACAAATAGTTTCTCCCCACTATGAATTATCATATATTTTAAAATCTGAGGCTCTTGTGAATACTTTCCTGCATTTCTTGCATACATAGGGTTTCTCATCAGTGTGAATTCTTTCATGCATGATAAGGGTACACTTTTGAATGAAAGATTTCCTACATTGCTTACATACAAAGCATTTCTCACCAGTGTGAATTCTTTCATGTAAAGAAAGGTTACCATTTTGACTGAAAGATTTCCCACACTGTTTGAATATGTTAGGTTTCTCTCTGGTATGAATTCTTTTATGTGTATTGACTAAAATTTGTGTCTGAAAGATTTTTCACACTGCTCACATACATATAGTTTCTCCCCAGTGTGAATTCTATCATGTGCTTTACAACCAGAGGCTATACTGAATGCTTTCCCATATTTGTTGCATACAAAGGATTTCTCCCTAGTATGAATTCTTTCATGTATAATAAGGGTACCCTTTCAAATGATAGATTTACCACATTGCTTACATACAAATGGTTTCTTCCCAATTTGAGTTCTATCATGTATGTATTTTACATTCTGAGGATCTCATGAATGCTTTCCCACATTTATTGCATACATAAGTTTTCTCCCCAATGTGAATCCTTTTATGTTTTACAGCTACTGTGTGTACTGAATGCTTTCCCAAATTGTTTGCATTCACACAGTTGCTTTCCAGTGTGAAGTTTTATATGTTCTTTAAAGAAATTACTATGAGATAATACTTTTGCACATTTTTGTTATATGGTTTTTCTCTTCCCCATATTTAATAACATCTTTTTCAATATGGTGTGAAGAAATTGAATTATTCTCACAGTATTGTGTTCATATGAGCTCCCCAAACTGTTATTTCTCTCATGGATTGGAACACTGTTAATTGTTGTGTAGGCTTTCACATTTTCTTACCTACAAAGGTTTTCTGCCCAGGGTGATTTTGCTCACTAAAACTACAGCTGTCCTCCCCATATTGCCCATATTGCCAGGGTCTCTCTCCAGTCTTCCTAGCTTCATTATTCTGAAAGGGCTGAAACTCATTGCAGGTCTCTATGTCTGCATTACATTTGCATTGCTGCTCTTCAATTGTCAAATAATTGTCTTCATCATATCTGTAAAGAAATACAAAGAAATATATCAATCACAATTGAAAGGGCTCCACATTAACAATTGAGATTTATGATGACAAGTGTGGTTTAAGGCCTGATAATTAATTCTGATGGTTAAATGATCCATTGCCCTGCAGAACATCTCTCAAAATATGATTCATTCTAAAAAGGATGGTTTTCATTTGGAAATTTTAAATAGGTATATGATTACAATACATAATATCATTTTGGGAGATTGGTACAAATAACTGTAAAATATTGATCTTTTTTTAGTTCTTCAGGTCTTGTTCCTCCCCCTTGTCTATTTAGCCTGAATATTTTTCTCATCTAAAAAGTAAGGGTTTCTGGTCTTACATTGTCTCTCTTTACTTTTACTCCTCAAATATACCTTTAATTTCCCATTTAAGAGAAAACCTGTGATATTTCCATTTCTGTGTCTGATTTATTTCATTTAAGGTCAAACTCTTTTTGTTTCTTGTTAAATGATATTGTGGATCCTTATATAGCATATTTTTTTCAGTGTAGAGTTACACACTGGTCTTAGACTAATTAAATTTGCTGATGTATTATTTGGTTTTTTGAGAGAGATTTTTATTGACTGTGAACTTGCTCAAGCTGAACTTCAAGTTGTAATCCAGCTGATTCAGCCTCCCACAGAGCTGGGATTGCAAGAATGCACCACCATGATGAGCTGATTCCACATTTTCTTTACCCAGGAATCCAGTGATGGGCATCTGGGCTCTCACCAGAGCCATGCTCCTGTGAGTTGATTCTCATATTAAATATTGTAAATGCCCTTTCATATGCTGCATTGAATAACACACTGTGTGAAACCCTAACATTTGATAATTGTAATATACCTCACAATATGCTGAGAGAATCTTTGCATATAATGACACAGTACACCCCTCTCAAATTTGAGGAGATAGAGGCAGGAAGTTCATTCTGTGTCAAGCCTGTATGGGTTACACAGTAAGTTCAAAGTCAACCTTAACTACAGTAGTTCACAGCTACATCCTCAAAAGTGGCTGGCTCCTAAATAATGACAATTGTCCCATAGGTTAGAAACACAACTAATATGTCCCAGCTCCCCTCATAAAATGTCTAACTGAGGTCATTCTTTTAAGTATTGACTGCATGTCATAGTTATCAAAGTTCAAGTACATTCAAACACAGTCACTCAGTAACACTGATGATAGACTATAACACATTGCTGAAGCACCACAGAATTGTAGCATGGCTTGTCCTGCAAGGCCACCTATATTGTGCTTTTCACTGACTTTAAACAGTTCACAAACAGGGAGCCTGCAAATCACCATTCACAACAATCCTGGTTATTCACAACAATGAGTTCATCTTTCATTCTAGACAGCATTTACAATCTTGAAACTGGTTACAAAGATAAATATTTAGTTGAATATGAATACATTTATGAGTAAAAAAATTTCATGAAAAAAAGTTTATTTTACCATTATATAGACAAGGAAATTAGGGAAAGGGTAACTATAAACCTATAGCTCAAGGATACCAAATTATTTCCTTGTACTTGAATATTAGAAATTGTATCAGGGTGTAAAGGAAGATAACATGGCAAAGAATATATATGAAATGCTCAAAATTCAATAAAAATCAAGGTACAATAAAGTAATTGGTCACTAGATACAGAAAGAAGAGATCAGCAATTGGGATAGTTCATGCTTGTTATAGCACTTGAGAGGCTGATGTAAGAGGTTTATCATGAATTTCAGCATTGCCATGCATACAGTGTCCAGCCTGGGCTATGCAATAAGGACAGTTCATACTACAAAGTGAGACCATTCATCAAACTCCTTTACCAAATAAAAATTAAAATTAATTCTTGTCATTTAAAAATCACACCTTTGTACCAGGGATATTTCTTGGTGGTACAAGCACCTGACTGACATATGCAAGGTTGTGAGTTCTGTTTCCAATACCAAACAGAAACAAACAACACACCTTTGATTAGTTCAACAATTAAAGATGAATGTTAGAAAAACACTAAAAACATTCAATACTTGTGAGCAAGGAAAATTTTTGAATAAACATGAAAACATTCAAATTTCAACATTCATATTAGTGGATGATACATAGAGAATGATAAATGGGATCTCAGGGAAGGCAGACAAACTTCAATGCATCCACATGGAAGGAGAATATTGTTGCATGACACAGCTGATTTTATGCCTCTCAGGAAGAAAGCACAATGTGTATCATTTACATTCAGAGAGACAGGAATGTCCTTATAAACCTGGACTGTACACTTTTAACCTATGTATATCAGAGAACTATTGAAATGGGAAAGTGAAACATGAATGACTGTGCAATTTATACTAAAATTCAGTCAATGAAAAGGTTTCCTCTGAAGAAAATCAAATAGCCATAAAAATTAGAAGAAACTGAAACCTATGAAGATGCAAATTAATCATGAAAACATTGATTGGGGACACAATACAAAGATATTACATATAAAGTTAAGATTAATGAACACAAACTTAAAAATAAACAAAAACTTATTTGACTCAGGAGAAATATTGAAAAGAAAATCTAAATCACATTTGTGAAAACCACCAAACAATATTGAGATGTGGAAGAAGAAAATTAGATTTATTAACACTCAGCTCCTAAATTCCACAAACTCCTTTACTATGGAGTTTATGAAAATCCATAGACAAGGGACTTCTTTCTAATGTCTCAAAAATACTTTTTGCTATGATTCCTGGGTATAGACATTATTCTTTTTGTCTTAGGTACTTTTTACTCATCTCTGAGACAAAATACCTGATGCCCAAATTTGGAAAAGGAAAAGTTTATTTCTTATTTTTGGAGGTTTCAGTCCATACTCAGTTGGCTCCAAGGCAGGGTGACATGGCAGTGTTGCAGTTCATGGCTGCAAACAGCAAGGCAGAAACAAGCAAGAGAGAGACACACACATTTTTTCCAGTCATTACATTGTATACTGGCTCCACAATTAGGTGAGTGTAGAACTTGTAGCACTGACACCATCAATCTAAGCACTAGCCAATAAACTAATCACAAATGCACAATGCAAACACATGAGGACTGGAGGCCACTGACATAAACCATGACACTTTTCTAGTGAAAATAAAGAGTCAAAAACTGTGGCTAAGAGACTAAATGAGAAAGTACTTTGGCCTTGATTCACATATCAGCCCTTATGAACAACAGTAACATAGGAGTAAATTGAGAAATGTCACAAAACCTTACAAGACATTTCTCTGTGCAATTATAATTGTATTTCCTGAAAACTTAAAGGGAAGCAACTAAAACAACATTCTCCATGAAAAAGTAGACATTATAAACTTTGGAAAATTTCCAAAGTGAATTTGTCATCAATAATACCTTCTGACCTGAAGGGATTTTATCACCTGGATATTTCCATTCTTTGCTAAGAACCAATGGTAAAACTTTCTGAATACACCTGGGACACTTTCATTGTTAAAAGTAAATCTAAACAAAAAACTTTTGAGAATAAGATTTTCTTTAAATTACTGAAACAATAAATTGCCATTCAGGTACTTATTCATTTATATCTGCTTATCTGTCTTCAGGCATGAAATATTGATAGAGTATCCATATTAAGTAATGATAAGCAAAATACATTTGCAAACAGTGCAATGAATCCACAGCTATAGTGGTGAAATGCAAATTTCACTAAAAGGAGAACAGGTCAGCTTACCACCAGAGCAGGTGACATCAGGAGAACAGGTCAGGAGAACAGGTGTCAAAACTGATTAATAGCTGGACCTCTAGGTAATGGGCAAATACACTCACCATCTTTAGAGCAGTGGTTATTATGTGCACACTGATGAGGATAAATTTAACAGAAAGCTATGCAAAAAGATATACCTGGGTGGCATTCATTCAACAAATCTACTGAAGCTACATTAGCTTGACCATATTCCACATGTACAATCAGCAGCTTTTGAAAAACAATTATCACTCCTTAATTCATATCCCACTACACAGAGCAACCAACTACATAAACACAAACAGGATTGAAAAAGAAAAATCAGGCTTTCACAAGTATATATTAAAAAATTCAAAATAACTCCATCAGTGACTGACAGCTCAGGCAGGCAGAACAATCTTTAAAGTCACACATAAAATCAACAACAATTCAAAGCAATATATCAGATGGATTCTATCAAATGTTTTATCACAGAAATACATAGCATACTGTCTTCACAAGAAGTATTCACACATTTGGGCCAGGTTCAGAGCAGCAATACAGAATGTAATGCAGTCAGTGGGGTGGAAGTCATGCTAGGCAGGCTCTTACACAATACTGGAAGGAAATTAGAAATGAAAAGCAGAAACAAGGAATACTCAGAATGAGAGATCAAAGCACAAAGTTTAAATGATACAATTCTAAAAAAAAGTTTAAATAATTATTTCACAATTCATGACAATGAATGCACATTTTGTATTATTTCAGGTAGTCAGAATTGATACCTCAAAACATATTAAAAACAATGAAAATATGTACTGGAAAAGAACAGATTTCAAACTCAGAACATTAGAGAACACAGGCCAGAGGGGAGCTGATCAGTGTGGATGAAAGCTGAGTGCATGGCATCACTCTGCATCTCAGTCTTTGGGAAGTCTGAGACTAGGATGAGCAGGACCCATAACAAGTGCATCCCTGAGCCTCTGGGAGCTGAGTTCAAAAAGAGAACTAGAGAAAACTGTTGCAACATAAAAATGATAATCACTCCATAGAAAAGAGGATATTTCATTGCTTTATATTTGTTTATATTATAAAAAATAATAAAAGAGAAACTCTTAAAATTATTGGAGGTATTATGGAGTAATTAATTTAATTATAAACATTAATATCTAGAGGGAAAATATCCTAGAATGAGGTCAATGGACACAGAAAAACAAGAAACAAAATAAATTAGCAGAGAATAAGTTGGAAGGCATACAAATGTATTCACTTTCAAATAACAATGTATATGGTGAAAAATTAACCTTCTAATAAAAATTTAATACAATTTATAAGATAACATACCACAGAATATATCTCTGGATTGAAATACATATGTACCAATGTAAATATGTGTTAGGTATAAACAAGTGGATTGAAATTATGAGCATTATACCACATGCAATTCACATTTACCTAATTTTAAAAATGTGAAAATCACATATGAAAGAGCTATAAAAAGTGCAAAGTACATCATTTAACATGTCCTTTTCAACAATATCCAGTAACTACCAATGAATTATAATGATTACATGACCAATGATGCCTCTCTTTCTCTGCCCTCAGAGAAAATAAGTATGTTTTGAGGCCAGGGATATATAGCTCAGCAGCACAGTGCTTACCTGGCAATGTGAGACTGTGAGTTAGATTCCCAGTTTTAAAAAATTGCAGGTACATGTGACTTACCTACTTCAAAGAGATTAATTTGTGTGTTCAATAGGCAACAGCTTTACAAATTTTCCTTTACAGCATTATTTCACCTTCTGTTATATAATTCCTATCATAAAATTCAACTTTTAGCACTATAAACTATGGAGGTCACTATAAACTATAGAAGCTAATAGAAAAGAAGTTGTTTCATTTATAACTTCTCTAGATATAAGAAAGTAGTTTACTCATGCCTGGAAAGGGTCTTAACACTCATTATCATCACAGCCTATGCTAGAATGTATGTTAAAATTTACTTATGTGAAACTTATTAAAAAATTCTTATGTGATTTTTAGAGATCCTAAAATGTCTGTGGAATTGTGAAGGTGTATTCATTAATGTTGGAATTCACTATCATCACAATGAAGCTCAATGTGGAGGATACAATTTGTCTGTTTGGGGCCTCATATTTAAACTCTCATTAAATTTAGCAGAGTTAGATGTCCCTGGCACTTCCTATGACAGTGATGAAATGTCCAACAAAGTCACCGGACTTTACCCTACATCACAAGGGATTCCAGATTTATGAAAACTAATCCTAGAAGGAAGACAGAATAAGAGCTGCATGCAGCCTCACCCTCAATTTCTTCCCTGTATGGGAGGCAAATACTTAGCATGGTAAATTTTCCATAATATCCCTTTCCTTCTCAAGGGTTGAAAGTTAGTCTCTTGTGGCTTAAAAATTTTTTTCCAAAGTAATGCACTTGACACTCCTGATGCTTAGACTTCTACTGTCACATTATGTGCATTTGCAAATACCAAGCTTTTTAAGAAAAGACATGTCTGGATTTTGCTTCATATGATGAGGAAGGATGACCATGAGATTACTTCTGGTACATGGCCTCTGCTTCTCAGGCTCTGTCTCTGCTGAAGAATCTCCACTGAAATGCTGAAGATTTGAAATGAGAGCATGAGCTAATGCCAATGTCCTAAGACAATGGCACCTCTACTCATGCACAGAGAAATAAGGGACTTGTTTTCCACTTATTATCCCACCCACATATTGGTTTTTGTCAAGCACATAGGAAGTGAGTTATTTGCCATGCTATAAATCAGTTATCCACAAAGAAGTGCAGAGCTTTAAAAATCTACTGTGAGATTTATACTCATCATGAGACACACCACAAATAATCATCACAAAACACTAATATTTATTAGCTAAGAATTTCCTTCACAGATATTCTTAATGTTTAGTAATTATTTTCTGATTCTCTTAAATCTTCACAAGAGACAAAGGAAACATTTTACAAAAAAAGTCCTATAGCAACCAGAATCATTTCCTCAGAAAGAAAAAAAAATCACAACATTATCTGTACATGAGACAGAATCCTTCCAATATTCTGCAGCTTGTCATATTCGTCTACTACATCATGCTCATTGAGTTAAAGCAAAAATTCTTTTCATGAAAAATCAAATACGCCCTTTTTATTTTTGAATGGAAAAATTAATCACAAAATATCCAATGTGAATTGTACATTTTCCTGTGCATTTTCTCCTTCCCTACTCTACTTGAGAGTATGGTGCTCTATCTAGTGATTTTCATGCTCTATTCACCTTTTTGAACACTTTCTGCATGCTCATACAACTGTACATGTAGTCAATACTCTAATAAGTTCCAGGTATCTTAGAAGGTCCAATCCCTTTAAAAAGGTGAAACTGCCAAAAGTTCAAATCCTTCTGTGACTGAATCACACCACACAATTGAAATTATAAACCTGAATCTGTGTCACAGAGATGTCATTAAAGGTATATTACAGAAATACTTGTTATGTCTAACCCTAAACCTAATGGCTGAACACTCAGCTCAGTTTCTGCCAATTTAAAATTTCCATTTTATCTTCATGTCTGGGGATACATGTCAAGCAGTGTGACTAGATTGGACCAGATCAGTACAGTAATAACAAAATTCAGGGGAAAAAAAGATACAAGATACCGACAGTAGTATTCACATTTCAAAACAGGATTGCACTGCTCTCTTGAAAGAGCTGCTCAAGAGAAACAGGTAAATATAGATCTCCAAACTGAAAACAACTCAGTAAGGCAAATGCTGTAAAATACGAAGACTTGAAGAAATGACACAAAAGTTATATTTGAGTTTCAACAGGAAAATGACTAGAATAACCTAAAACTAACTGGCAAAAAAAATGCATTGAAGATGCACAAACTGATGTGGCAAACAACATCATTAAGCATTAGATTTTTCAACTTGCTGAATAAAAATGCCTTATCTGTATTTCAGATAAAGCAGGAAGACAAATTTATAATACAACACTAAATATCCCATGTACCTTATGGAAGGCAGGACACTGTGAATCACTGGTTGTTCACCCATGGTTTCTTTTTCTGAGACCAGAGATTCAGCTCTGTATCTCCAACCATGAACCAGGTAAACTTTGCTTTGTGCCATGTATCACTAGTAGAAACTATGTTCCAACTTAAAAATTCAATATGTTTAAACTACAAACATTTTCTCTTTATTATCTAAGGGCCCCATGGACTGTTAGATAATATAATTAGAAAAGATAATTTGGGGTGCACACAAACCCACAATGAGCATCTCATATTGAAAAAGCTATTGCTCACTTATCCAGAGTGCCTTTGGTTTTGAAACATTCCTAATTCTCCCACAGGGCTAGCATTAAATATGTGCACTACCAAAACTCACAGTGTTGTTTACTTTATCCCAAAACTGAAGCCTTGTTGAAATTTGGTGACATAAAAATGAAAACACTGATTACAGGCATGGTAGTGCATTCCTGATACCCTAGCACTGCAGTGCATGATGTGTATGAGATTCTGAGAGTTAAGGACAGTGTGAACTACAGAAGGAGAACCAGTGCCCTCCACCAAAGTAGAGGCACAGCACTGTAACTTACTAGGTAGCACATGTCTGTCAACATGTTACAGGCAGCAGAGCTAGTTAAAAATATTACATATAGTCAGACAGGTCTAGGCCCTTGAAGGAACCAGTACAGAGGATCAGATGTCTCATGACTTTGGAGGAGATACACACCTCTTGCTATGGACCAGATCTTAAAACAGAAGGCAAAAGAAATGCAAACACACACTTAAGTACAATCCTTAGGAATTATGTATGGATCACCATGAGAAGACAGGAGTCACCATTACAAACACTTATGGGAAGAGTCATTCATCATTAAAGAATACTTGTTTGCTTTGTGACTCTCTTCCCTATTTGTCCCTGATTTAGTCAATTTTGCCTGAACAATTAAACTTATTGGTTGACCATAGCTCGTTCCTAACTCATGCCTGCCTGCCTTGATTTTCCCTCTTTACACTTGCCTCACCTCATGGTTTCACTAAATACTTCTGCTCTTAACCTCTATTGTTCATATAATTCATTCTTAAATTTAAGACCTGAAGTTGTACTGGACATATAGTAAGTTGAAAGTTTCATTCCCCTATATCAAACTCAACAATCAAAATGCTGGCAAAGTCTCAACACTTCTTGCCACATTGGGTGAAGTAGTAAGACCTCATCTTAAAATGAAACAATTTTTTTTCAAAAATGAAATTTTCTTTCAATTTTGGACAATGTAGGCAAGGGTGAAATTTCTGAGGTCAGTCACTGGACAGTAAGAAACATCATATGTGCCTTGAGATCTTTGGTATCCAGCAGAAACTCCTTCACATGCTACTTTAGTTGTAATGCCCAACACATTTTCAAACCTCCAATACTAGTGTTCTAGCTTTCTATCTAACCTCAGAGATGATTAGGGGGGCTGATCAGTATACAAAGAAATATTTTTCCATGACAAAGTTTCCCTTCTTTCTGTAGGCCTGTGACCCTTTTCCTACTCTCACACCTAGCAAGCAGACAATCCTTCAGTGTTGTCACAATAGCTCAACCACACCTCGGAAGTCCTTCACTGTTCAGGCTGCTGATTGTGCCTCCTTTCACATGCCCCAGCTGCCCCATTTCCTTTTAATCACTTTGGCCTTTCTCATTCAAAAAGACCTTTTGTTCTTATACTTTACTACTCAGGTGCATCCTGACTATGCATATTTACCCCTACTTCAGTACAAAAATCCATCTTAGTGTTGCAAATTTTTTTCTGTCTTTTTGAGACAGGGTCTCACAATGCAGCTCACCATGCCCTTGAGCTCAATTCATAACCCAGGCTTGCCTTACATTTTGTAAGGATCCTCCATTATCAGCCTCCTGAGTGCTGGGATTAAGGTCATGTGCCACCATACCCCAATAAGTGTTTCAAATTTCAGGTCAAAATCCAAGCACCACCCAAAGACTACAGCCATTCTTTCAGAGGTGACACATTTCCCTTTTCAATCTCAGATTTATCATACCCCTATATTCCTGTAGACACCAGTTTGCTGTGTTTCTCAGTGTGGGATTAACAGACAGCACCTACAGGAAGTTTTTCTCTGGAGGAACTTTCCCCTCACAAGATAAAGTAACACCATCCCCCAAATAACTCACAGAATTCTAAACTCAAAAGCCTTGCTTCAGTAGTTCAATTGTTAAAAAATATGTTTATTTACTTAGCTTATAACTAAGGCACTAGCTAAAGAAAGGGCCTGAAGTAAAGTTGCAAAGTTAAACAGTTTTGTTAAGAATTAAAGTGAGAACAGACAATGACCTAGGGCTTTGAGCCAGCAGGGAATTTTCTCTCTCAAACTAAAAGGCAAATTCCAGTCTACTATGGTTATTTGCAGCTTCTAATTACTAAACTCTTGAAATAACAGAAATGTAAATACAGAAGCCAGTTTATCTCTAAACCCTATTTCTTGTAGACCCTAAGGCTGAATAAATGGGTTAGAGAACCTGGGCTCAAAGTAAATCTTTTTTCTGGGTGCTGTGACTCAGGACTGTTAATCTCACACTGGAGGCTGGTGGAGGAGGATGGCCCAGAGTTCAAGGCCAGGCCAGACTACAGAGATAACCTCTGTATGCAAACAATAAAATAAAACAGAAAAGAAAAAAAGAATAAGAAAGAACAAACAAACAAAAGAACTAAAGAAAGAATGAAAGAAAGAAAGAAAGAAAGAAAGAAAGAAAGAAAGAAAGAAAGAAAGAGGTCTATTTTAAATCCACAGAGCACCTGAAACCGGCAGGCTGACTACCCAGATGGCAAGCATTCGAGAAGGCCAGGAGCTATTCTCATGTCTTATTTTGTATTCAGAACTCCACAGTCAGTTTTGTGAGATTTTAGGTTCTTTATATGCAGCAACATCATTCAAGAAAAGGTCTAACATAAGGAATTCAGATGATATTTTTCTGTCATTTCTAGGACAGAACTCAGGTTTGCCCCAAAACACTATCATCCCAAACACAGCTGCCCAAAAAGACATTCTGGGATTACAGTGGTTTTTGTATTTCTTTCCAAAACTCCCACAATTCTATCCCATCACCAGCTCCAGTACAATTCAAGTTACCATTGCGATGCTCAAGGTTGTCCAAGGATCCTTTGCAGCCCCCAGTAAGAAGTCACAGAAACAAGATATGCACTCAGCTCCAGCCTCCTTGCACTGAACACACAGTGAGCACTTTGCATCAGAGTCTGGGAAGAGCCCTCCTCCCTTGGCCCACCTGATTGGATGTGCAGCCAGCCCCACCTTTATCAATAATTGGTTGTGGGCCCATCTCTCTCCTGTGATGTCACCCTCACCTGCCAGGATTCATATTTCCCTTTAAGGGCTTAAATGCTGGCTTTTCAGAGCTGTCCTGCATTTCCTAAAGAGCTCAGTGCCTTCTCCTGAAGCTGGGTCATAAATATTCCCAGGTCAATGTCCTGTGGAAGAACCAATCCCTTGAGGACAGAAAAGATTATTTGGCCAGGTCAGACCAGGGCAAACAGGAATGGGTATGGGCTGTTGAACTGCCTAGATTTATTGCCTAGATTTTCACAGGGTCTCTCTCAGGCTGCTCATTTTCATTAAACTAATTAGTATGCATCCACAAAGAGAATTCCATTACAGCTTGAATGAAGAAACTACACACAAACAGTAACAGGTTTCTGGAAAAATGTAAAGAAGAAGGAAAAAACAAACAGTCCATCTGCTTCAGAAAAGTTTCATACTATATTCAGTGTCATAAATCATAACTAAATTTTGAAGATAAACCTAGCCAAGCATGAGGTTCACAATGACCACTAAAACAGAGTCCAGCACATGATCGACTAGATCACCTCCTGGTATTGAGTATGGGATATAAAGACACTTTAGACTGCAAGTGAAAACACTTTTGGCATGTATGTATATATTCCACTCTAGGGTCATTATATTAGTGCATTAACTTGTCACCTAATTTTGACTTGACTTTATATCTAAGGTTACTTTTAACCAAGCCATAAATTTTAGGTCTAAAATACAGACAGCATGAAAGAAAATCTAATGAAGCTGAAGTAGGAATTTGCAGGCAGGCAATGGTACCTGAATTGGGAACCCAGGATCTCCCACAAGTTCCAGGGGAAGGGATTTTGCCTCTTTAATCAAGGCAGCCAGGAAAAAAGGCACTCAGTTATGTGCGTACTACCTCAGTTCTTAATTTTCTTCCAGATGAAGTGTTTTCATTTTCTATTTCAATCTTGATATTTCTAAGCCCTTATTTTTATGAAAGTTATATTGAATTATTTACTATAGGGCAGGGGTAGGGTGCACTCCCCAACCTGTGATTAGCTCAGGTAGAAAATTTCTCTTTCTCTTTTTTATGGATTCCACTTATTGAGCAGCCAAAAACTGTTTTTTTCTTTTTTAATTTATAGTAAAATAAGAAAAGTATCCCTCTCAAGTTTCTGCTTTTACCTACAGTTACATTTCTTGTCATTGTGAGTCAGTTTCTACCAAATTAACACTTTCAGTAAATTTCTCTGTAATGATCATTGCTTGGCTATTGATAATAATCTTTCTCTCTACCTAATAAGAGTGCCTCTTGAATAGGAGAATTTCTTATGAGTGTGATAATGGAGTTTTTAATTATGAATTATGTATCTAAAAAATTTACCATGATGGGTGTATCTGACATCAAGTGCATAAGGTTCTTATTCTAAGCATCAAGCTTCTTACCTATCTGAGCCCATAATTCACTCTTTAGAAAAGATTGGATTCATGGAACTATCAGGTTCTATATGAAATTTTGCAGATAAATTGGCACACTCTGTGCAATAACCTCCATAGTGCACAGGCTCTTTATTGGACAATATTAAATAAATTCTGTTATTAAGGCATTTTGGATTCCTGAGTGTTTTTGTAGTTACAAGAAGAAATGATAATTGAATTTTTACATCCAGCATTTGTGTTACTGAACTTTTTATTATTGTGATCAATTATCTGAAAATTTCAGATATTGGAATTAGAAATTTTAATGGAGGTGTATTTTAGCCCGTACTTTCCAAAGATGAGACCATGGTGGGAACGTGAGACACAGCACAGGAGCTCACCTCATATTGTAAAGAAGTAGAATAAAATAACAAGCAGCTACATCAAAGAAGGTAAAGTCCAAGGGCAATATGTGTGTGTGTGTGTGTGTCTGTGTATGTGACTCTGTCTGTGTGTCTGTAGGCACACAGGGATTTTACAGTCCCACCAGGAGTCTCCTCCCCATTCTTTCTGTGCACAGCTCATGACCCAAACCACAGTGCAGCTCAGTTGCTCAGTGCACTAAAGCTCAACTTTCTGTCTCCACATAGTTGTTCTGTCTTGCTGCACACCAATATAACTTCTGGTGTCTCTCACACAGTGATGCACAGCAGACCCCTCAGGGTCACAAAGGGAGGCTGCCACTGAACAGGCTCTTGGATTGGTCTCTGGCAGTGAATACATTGCATTGAATTAAAGCCTGTAGTAAGCACAACCTCCAGCACCTGTGTGCACAAATCATTCCAACCCTAGAAATTGCTCAGGAGTAACATGTAGGAGAAAACACATGCTGATAACTGACAATATTATGTAAAAATCTAGAACAAAATTAGTGCTTATTGACTAGTGATGCTCTGTACTGCTACCTTCTAGCCATGTTGAGCACTCAGAGATGGGATGCCGGACATGTTTTACATCCAGCTCATATGACACCATGTCCAACTCAAAGTGCTCTTTCCTTTCTCTGTCACTTAAACCTCATATTCCCCAGGCAATCAATCACCAGGATTCCAGTGGTGGGATCCAGAGTAGGCCTTTAATCTTCTGGCAGTGTCTCCTTGAGAAGGAAGTGGTCCCTGCAGGTGGTTTAAGCGTGATTTTGCTGACATTCTACCTAAGTCCAATTTCCCTGGACAGGTGTCTCTGATCTGGGACACAAGGCTGACAGAACTAAAAGCTACTCTTTCATGTCCCTACTGCTCTTTGGACTATGAACACTTCTGTTTCAAATCCAGTGTTCTCAGGATCTTCCTTCATGGTACTGAGGACACTTCAATGTGCAAATTCTAAATAAGGATATAAAGTTGTAAAGACCCTTAATTTTTAACATGAATATCCTATAGTCTGCATTGGGGTCTTGGAAATTTGTTATGCATCTGTGGAGAAAATAGTTTCTCAGGGCTGGGGATTTAGCTAACTGGCATAAGCTCCTGCCACTGTGAGTTTGATCCCCAGTACCGATATTAAAAAAAAAGAAAAGAAAATAGCTTCTCTGGCCCAGACACCAGCTGGTGTTGCAAAAGTAAAACCAGGACTTTGTGGATGAAGGAGTCTTATATTCCTGCAGATTATCCCTTCCAAGGCCCACTATAGGAGGAAGACAAGTAAGGATTGCCATCTTTACATGCTTCTCATTTTAGATCATTCAATGATCCAGGTCCTGGAGGAACATGTACCTTTTTTGGAAACCTCTTGATTGAGGTGCAGGACAGGTCCCAGGTTAAGGTCTTCTGCTATTCCCACTACAGGCAGGGAACTGTCTTGATCTTGTGCCTGTCCCAGTGTGTCTCTTACACACTACAAGATATTATAGTATCAGTACCTTTGCCCACTGACCCTGGAGATGTGGTTTCAGGGCCACAAATTTGAGCCAGAAGTTGCCTGGTGACAGTTCATCTCCATGAGGAAGATACACATTTTACAGAGACACATTCTCACCAGGAAGGACACAGTGCTGGTTTTTTTGGACTCCAGATACTGATCTTTTCTATTCATGACCTCAGAAACCAGGATAGATACGGATTCAAACATCCTTGAATCTGTCAGTTGTGTGATCAGCTGGTTGAAGGAACATGACTGTCTGGTGTGTGCTTCTTGGTCTGTGAATGTAGCTGCACCTCATGGCACAGGTGGATATCTCAGATGCCCAACTGTGAAAAATCATGAAATGATCACCAAGTGGAGGAAGAAATGGGATTGAGGACTTAAGGGCTCTGAGCATGGTGTGGGATGTGGTGTAGGCAGAGGCTTCTCAAAGGCGTCCTGTCCTCGGCTCTGTCTCTGTTGCTGTCAGCAGCTTCACTGAGTTCTCCCAGATGAACCTGGGTCCTGCAACTCTCTCAGCTCTAATCCTCTCTCATCACACTGCATGCCTGACACTGTGCATTTCTGTGTTCCCTAGGATTTCCTATCCTGTGACATACACAAGAAAAGTATAGCTGGGCATGGTATCTCACACCTGTAATCCCAGCACTCCAGAGGCTGAGGCAGGAGTATCATTGTGAGTTCCAGACCAGCCAGGGCTACAAAGTGAATGCAAGACCTTCCTGAACTGCCTTTCTCAAAAAGCCAAAAACAAACAAACAAACAAAAAAAAAAAACAAGAAAAGAAAAGTATAAGGATTTGGATCATTATCACCTGACAAGTGTTCCTTTCTTTCCTTTCTGTGGGACAGCTCATTTGGCTAAATCTCAGGTGAAGATATTTTCTGGAATATGTCCTTCTTCTGGCCTGGAAAAAATAGATGCAGCTGGGGACATCAGGAACAGGAAATCTCAGTCCTTAACCACAGAACACATCACTGATGTTGCTGATCCAGCTCAAGTGCAAGGCAGGGAGAGGATGTTGAGGTGCATCTGAATTCCCACTATGAGTGTGACCATGAGGTCCATGGTCACCTCTGAGGGACAGTGGCCTGTGTTTGAGAATCTTATCTCAACTCTGCCTTCAGGAGA
>PVLA01016252.1:0-21485 GCA_004027455.1 Hydrochoerus hydrochaeris
CATAACAAGAAATAACCCCACATGTAAGGCACTTCTGACAACATGTTTTCCACTTTCATTTAGCCATTCACTTACCAGGATGTGTTAGAGTCTTGTTTACATTGGAAAGACTTTTGCTTCACTGAAAGGCAGGGGTTTAGCTCAGTGGCATAGGTGCCTGCTTGGCAAACACAAGGTTGTGAGTTTGATCCCTGGCACCCAAAAAAAAAAAAAAAAAAAAGGCAAAGATTTGTCACTCCTGGTCCCTGTCCCAAATGAGATTATTCTAGGAAGAATTTCTAAAGTCAAATGATTCCCCTTCACCTTCTGTTGCAGATGGTGGACAAGGCAGAAGACAGCTAGAAATAAAGTTGAGGTGTAAAATGCAAAGTCAGAGGGTTAGAACTTCTATACATGTAGAAGTGGAAGGTTCTGAAGAGCACATTTTCATTGGGATAATAAAACTGTGAGGTTAGGGCAGCCAGTAAGAAAAGAAGGCCTCAGAGTTCTATGGAAAACCACACAGGTGGGACAAGCAAATAATAAGACTTCGAATATAGAAAGTCTCAAAGCATGAGGAAGACTGAATCCTACAAGTGCAATCAAGTAAGAACAATAACAACAGGCATTTCTATACAATGACTTCTAATTTAGAAACATTCTACTAAACATCTGAAATGCTTTATCTCATGTAATCCTCACTGCAACTCTATGAGGCTCTCACAGATGAGTAAAATGAACTCAGACATAAAGCGGGTTTTCCCCAGTCCTGGCCTTAGTAAGTAATGAGGCCAATGTCTGAAGCTAGACAAGATGATTAAAAATTCATTGTGCTTCTTAGGCTGGCTTCCTCAATATCTTATGGGAACTTGATAGGAATGCACATTTTTAGACATACCAAAAATGCTGATTCAAAAGCTGTGATTAAGGAGTCCTACAAACTGTTTTTGAAAGTCCTCCAAGTGACTCTGATGCATCTGATGCTTGAGAAATACTGCAGTGTTCTAGATGTTTTGAATTCAGAGATCTGAAGTGATCCTCCAACTCTATGGCAGGACTGTGTGACCCTAGCAATTTATGAACCTTTCTAAGCTTCAGTTCTCCTCTATTAGAAAATAAAATGAACAATAAGGGTTCTTATACTTCCTAATCATGATGGTTTTATAATCAATAAAATGAAATAAATACAAGTAAACTGTCTATAGCAGAAAAATTCAGCTCCATAAATTGTACTTGCAGCATAATTCCTTGGCTGCAAACTGACTACAGACTTTAGATTGGCCCAAAGTCCACTCACCTAAGCCAAAGAGACCAAGAGACCAACAATTCAGAGAATAAGATTGGAAAGATTTTGAGCAATAAGTCCTAAAGTTCAGAGGAATTGGTTATAACCAAGCAATGAAAATATGATGAATATCAAATAATAGCAAAATGAGGCAGTGAAATAAGACATCTAGGGCACAAGAGAGGAAAAAATTCAAGCCGTTTCTAATCAAAATCTACATGAGAAAAACTGCAGCAGCCTAAATTATTTAGGGCAAGGATTCAAACACTCTACTTTCAGAGCATATGATTAGCAATCACCCAAGCCAATGTCCAAGTTGAACAGTGTTAGAGGTAGCAGCACCACAAAGATTCTATTCAGCAACCTCTGTGTAACTCTATTGAACATACTGTCATACTGTGGAAAGTGGAAAGAAATGAAAAGGTCTATTTTAAAAGTATATACCTACCTTCTATCCATCTAGCTGATTTGTGTAGCTGCCTATAACACTGAAGCACAATAGTGTCGCTCTCGAAAACAATTTGCGACAATCCCATTTTATTGTCTGTGTCTCATTCCCTCAGCTGTCCACACACATGCAAAGTCACATAAACTAAAACATAATGCAATACCTGAATTGCAGTGACACTGTTACAAATATGAATATCTAATAGAACTTTATTTCTTTTGAATGATTAGCCCCATTATTTGAAGATATATACCATCTAAATACTAAAACTCTTATCACAAATTCAAATATGTGATAAGTATAGCACAAATATGCCATACTATTGGGCACTCAAAGACTGGTATCATTAAAGTGATTCAAATAAGTAGCCTTGAAAAAAAAAATTATGAGCCCTGTGATACACTATGCTGACATATGAGAATCAGAGATTTATACTAAATAGCAAAAAATGGATATATAATCATATTATTTCAGAAACTTTGATTACTTGGAGAATGCTGGCAATATATTCTGCCAGTGTTTATTTTCATGATATATTTAACTTACTTTTCAATCCACAGAGTTGATTTCAAATAGTTCAGTCTTATTATCATAATTTATATCAGAAGAATAGGAATGTAAGTGCTTACTGTCAAAATTTTGCAGAGAGATGAAACAAATGCAGAAAGACAACATAAGAAAGAGAGGCCCAGAAATATTCCAAGACTGCTCTCAGAATACAGAGGTGGTCTAGGAAGAGCTAGGACTAAAATTTTGAATACCTGAGTCTTAATCCGGGCCAATTCCCTTCATATGAACATAGTTTTGCAGAAATAAGGGAGAAGAAAACAAGAAACTAGACAAAAAAATTTTAAAATAGTTGCCTCAGAGAATAACTTTTTATATTGCAATTAAAATCTTGTATCTTTGAGGATAGAATTTCTGGACTTCTTCTGTGACTTTAAATGGTAATTTAATCATTGAGTCTTACTTTCATCACTATTTAAAAAAGCAGTAGCTCTGGTTACTTCCCAGTGATTCTGTGAAAACAAATTTGTGATAATTCCTAAGAACCCATTCAAAATAGTGGTCACCAAGCAAAGAGACACTGGAGTCGATCTTTGGCTCTGGAAGCAGTCCTCACTTTGGCTACCAACTGAGTGACAAGTCTCTTAGCACTGTTCTCAAAATCCATTTTTATACATTTATAATTATCTTCCAACTCAAAGAAAACAATAAAAATCACTCCTTGAAGTTCCCAGAATTCCATGCATATGTAATCATCTCCTTGCATTCTAAAGTGGCAAATCCTATTTACTGCTTGAGGGCCTGCTTTTTCCTAGGTCACATAGCAAATCTCTTATAATTTATTTCTATTTCCTCTGTGCCTAACACATGTCTGGTGTCTCAAGTGTTAGGAGCTCAGTCAAGGGCAGATGATAAGAATCTTTTCCTCTGAAGTGATTATATTTTTCAACTACCCAAGCCACCAGTTCTACTTTTTTTTTTTTTTTTTTGTCTTTTTGAAACAGGGTCTCGCTATGCAGTTCGGACAGGCCTTGAGCTCACTTTGTAGCTCAGGCTGGTCTCGAACTCACAAGGATCCTCCTGCCTCAGCCTCCCAAGTGCTGGGATTACAGGCATGAGCCAGCATGCCCAGCTAAGCGACCAGTTCTGAGAGTTAGGATCAGACACTATTGCTGTATTTTCACTTGAGATTTTATCTTTACTCTGGGCTCAGTTTACATGCTATGAACAACAACCTCCCAAAAATGTGTTCCATACTCCAAAGCAAGAAAAAATGAAGGCCATTCTTCTGAGCTACACCCAACAGTGAAAACTACATATATGCATTCTCACTTAACAATAGTAACAGTATCACAACTTCAACATTTGTAATTGAATGTTTACCTATATCAAGACATTTTAAAGCAATTAGGTATGGTTGTGCAAGGAATGCACCTGTGGAGCCCCTCAAACTATAAGAAAAATTACCTGGAAGAGAAAATATCTTTTAGCAGATTCTCAAAGAGACACTGATTCAAAAAATTTATTGTTCCAGATGGTTCCATAACCTGTTTAGAATAATACACATTTATATCCAAACAAGTTCCAAGATTTTTCTATTTACTATGCAAAAAAAATCCTCATTTCTTATAAAGCACTTTGTTCAAGCCTCAAGAAGTGGAACGTGTATTAATTTAAAAGTCGATTCTTCAAGTTTCTGTAAGCCTTTTCTTAAAGAGATATTTGTCTCTGTCTTACAGCATAAAAACTCTGCAAGGACACAGAAGACTCTCTTCTGATCTGTTCTTTCTCCTCACAGACCAATAGCAATGTTCTAAACACAGTGGGGAGTCTGTAACTTACTAATCATCTCAGTCTATTCAGATCACAAATCCAAGGAGGGGAAAGTGCCATATTAAGATGAAAGTGACGTCCAACATATGTACAATTACTAAATTCTCCTCCTCTCATCCTTTCTAGTAATAAATGGCATGGATATGTTCAATAAGCACCACATCAAAAAATAAAAATAGCAGAATAGGTTCTTTAGCACCAGCCTCAAGTATCTGGGTTCTAACACTTTCTTCAGTTTTAGCTGTGGGGCCAAGGAATGTTGCTTGATCTCTGTAGGTCTTTAAAACAGGCTTTTTCTAGGAGTTGGAGGTGTAGGTCAATAGTAGAACACTTTGCTACTTTTTAGGAGGCCCTGGTTTCAATTCTCAGCAAAAAGAAAAAGGATTTTTGTTATAATTCATTGAACTATATCTAGAAAAGCAAAAATCTCATAATATATTTATGGTAACTGATGTTGTCCATTAAGAATTTCCAGTTCTTCCATCTTTTAGGTAAACTTTCCTTCCCCTTTCACATCAGACGTATAACTAGTTACTTTCTCATTGCTGAGACACAATACTTAACACCTACAACTTATGAGGAGAGGTTTAATTGGCTCATGGTTTGGGGGATTCAGTCCATGATACATTGGCTCCAAGGCAGGAGCATCATGATGGATGCATAAGTACAGAAGAGCAAAGCAGCTCAGTTTATGGCAGTTGGGAAGTAAAGCAAGGAAATATCACCAGAGAGGAAGGGGCAAGGAAACAAACAGTGAATCTAAGACTACACCACCATGACATAAGAAGACACATCTAGAACCGCATTTCATCAATCCCTCATGGGTGGACCTCAGTGTCAATCAACTGGTCACTCTATGCTAAGCACAACAAAGACTCTATGACTGGTGTTGGTCAGTAAAATAGGAATAGAAATCATGTGTTTCTCTATGAATGAAGCTGTCAGGATCAGAATTCAAGTTGCCATATCTCACTCTCAATGCTGTGGAGAAGATGTAAGGATACACAGAGATGACACCTTGTGCCTCTGAGTGACTTCAGTGAGCTGAGAAGCCATATCCATCCCACTACATACACACAGTCACCAATCTAGGCTGGACCTGCAGCAAGAAATGGACTTTTCCCAGCACGAGCCCAGAGAGCCAGAAGATCCATCTCTACCTGCTGGGTGCCACCACTAGAAAGCCCTTTCTTTTGTGTGCCCAGCACGGGCCAAGAGACACAGACAGACCTATTTCTGTCTGCCTTGTCCCACCACCAAAAGGTCACATCCTGCAGATGGCCAGTGTGGGCAGGGAGAACCAACAGATCTACCTTCACCTTCAGGGAGCTGCCACCTGAAGGCTCCTCCCTGCAGGCAGCCAGCAGGAGCATGGACTCACAGCCAGGTAAGCCCTGCGCATCTGTAGGACACCATTGGAGGCCTTTGGTTCCCTAGGCAGCCATCATCCACTAGCAGAATCAGACAAACACACCCCTGTGTGTCTGCCACCATCATAGGAGTCCCAGTGTAGACACACAGGATGAGAGAAGCAGCCCCATCTTCATGTGCTCCTGATCATCAGGGAAGCTGCACATAGCTGCACAAGCCTGGAGAAGCCCACTCCATACCCTGCTACCTAAATCTGGAATTAAAGGAACTCAAGTGCCTGTCACATCCCCTTACACTGCCAATGTGGGAAGTTCCTGGGGCCCCACAACAAGCTTGTTGGGAGGAACCCAGGAGAATGGCAAGATGAAGGAACAAAAGACAAACTCAGACCTCTAGCCCACACAGAATAAGTCTGAGAGATACAGTTATGGAAGAAAACAGAAGATACATACCTGAAATCCCTGAGAGGACAGCAACTGAAGTAAGGAAACAACTTCATGAGATTATAAAAGCAATCAAATAAGAAATAATGTCTCAGGTAAAAGAAGAAATCACAAACATACTGTTCAGCAGGTCTAAAGAAGACAGACAAAAAAGAGGAGCATAGGAAAATAACGGAAACCTTGGATGAATGTAGAAAGGAATTACAATGCATGAAACAGATTCAAAGAGAGATCCAAGAAATTAAAAATTCAATCGAAAGCTGGCAAAACTACTTGAAAGAGACTGAAGATAGACTTTCAAACCTTAAAGATAGGATTGCAGTTAGTGATCATGAAAGGAAAGATCTCTTTAAAATAATACAGAATCAGGAAATAACAACTAAAAAGTTGCAATATTATGCAAAGAAGCATAATTTAAGAATGATGTCGGTGAAGAAGCAGGGGTCAACACAAATGAAATTAAAAGGATATTCACAGAAGTAATAGAAGAAAACTTCCCAAACATGGGAAATAGATCTGGCATGCAGATAAGTGAGGCATATAGGACTACAGCTAGCCATAACCAAACTAAATCTATACCCAGACGTATAATAATCGATCTCAGAAATTCAGCACAAGAAAAGAATATTAAAAAGCTGTTAGAGAAAAGAGACAGATCACATATAAAGGAAAACCAATCAGAATCACAAGTTTGTGGTTTGACTTATCAACACAAACCATCAAGTCAAGAAGAATTTGGAGTGAAGGGTTTTAAACCCTGGAAGAAAACAACTTCAAACCCAGATTGATCTACCCAGCAAAACTATCTTTCAAAATTGATGGAAAATTAAGATACTTCCATGATAAAGAACAACTGAAGGAATTCATGACTACCAAACCAACCCTACAAAGAGTGGTAAAGTATATTCTAGAGAGAGATAAAGATGACCATGGTTCCAGGAACAGCGGCAGAGGAGGATCGCCAAACAAGACAGGCAATAGAATGAAAGGGGAAAGTGGAGGGCCAACAACAGGAGGATAGCATCGCAGAGACAGACCAATGCATGCCAGTTGTAACCATTAATGTAAATGGCCTCAGGTCAGCAATAAAAAGAAACACAGGGAGAGTGGATCAAGAAACAAGATCCATCGATACACTGTATACAAGAAACACATTTAACTGGAAAGGAAATTCTTAGATTGAAAAATCAAAGGATAGAAAACAATTGCTCCATGTGACAGCAGACAAAAAAAAAAAAAAAAAAAGCAAGAATAACTCGCCCGTAAACCACAGAATGGATAAGAAAGATACGGTATTTTCATGCAGTGTAAAGCTACCTAGATATAGAGTAGAATAATCTCAAGGCTCCTGTAGATAAATGGACACAACCGGAGATCATGTTCATGGATGAAACAGTTCTAACTCATATGCATGAACCCGTGCATAAAAAACAGAAGGAGTTAATGGGATCCAAAAGCAAAATCGTTAATGTAAGAGTGAAGAGGAGGAAACACCTGGGAGAGAAGGTAGAAATTACTGTCAATTTCTTACAGTCTTGTCTTGAACTCTTGCATTGTTTACACAACTTTGTTATATTTGGCTTTGTTCTATCTTGTTTTGTTAGATTTTATGCTGTTAGATGATAGGGGTAGCTATTTTGAATATAATGGGATATACTATGGTAATATGGTTTCCTATTATATTGCTTTGAAGTCTTACAATGCTTTCAGCCATTGGTTTGATTTGTTTTATTGTTTTGTTTGACTTTATTATGTGTGATGGTATGAACAGCTATTTTGAAGAAAACAAGATATTATGGTAGCCATTGCTTATTTACTATCATCTTATGTTGAAGTCCTACCATGCTTTCATTCTTCTGTTTTGATTGGTTCTATCCTGTTATGTTTTATTTGATTTTATTATATGTGATGGTATAGACAAATTTTTTGAGGAAAATGAGATATTATAGTAGCCATTGTTCATTTCCTGTTATTTGATTTTGAAGTCCTATAATGCTTTCATTCTTTTGAATGGTTTTATCCTATTTTTTATGTTTGATATTATTGTGTATGAAGGTATGGTCAACTATTTTGAAGAAAAGAGACATTATGATAGCTACTGCTGATGTCCTGTTGTCTTGTTGTGAAGTACTGTGTTGCTTGTATTATTCTGTTCTGATTTGCTTTGTTCTGTTCTATTTTGTTTTATTCTCTTTAAAATAAAAAAAATTAAAACAAAGAAATGGACTTTTCTTAAGTAATTGAGATTCGGGAACTATTTGTAGCAAATGAAGCCCAATTATATTCTGACCAATGCTATGCTTAATTAATATTAGTTATCTTCTCCCTGTAAGTCATACTACTTGTACATTACACTTGCATTTTTTATTCTTAGACCCTGGTCAAACCTCAAAGTTTATTCTGGCATGAATACAATGTGTAAGTCTGTTTTATTGATGAAGTAGCTAGATGAGAATCACATCACTTGTTATAGTTTCTTAAAATTAAACTTTTAAGACAAGTCAAGGTGATGAGAGTTATAATCTTTCCCTATGTTGCACTTTCTATTATTGCTTAACGAACCACCTCAAAACTTAGTAGATAAAGCAACAGCTATTTTATTGTATCGTATAGTTTTTATAGATCAGAAATTTGAGAAAGGTTCTGATGGGACAGTTCTTCTGTGGCATAGCCAAGGTGGCACAGTGGGATCCATCAGGCAGCAAGGCTGGTCTTGAGAGTCCAAGAAAGATTCATTCATATGTCTGGCCCTATGGAGGGGACACCTGCTAGATGGGGCTCAGATGTGTCTGTAAACTGAGATGCTAAGATGGTAGTGTCAAGGTAGTTGAATTTCTTACAGGATGGATCAAGATGCCCAGAGAAAGTATTCTGAGACACAGGACTTAGACTTGGAACTTCTAGAATATCACTTGTGCTGAAGTTTATAGGTCAAAACCAAGGTCAAAAGAAGGCTAATTGGACTATATCCAGGTCATACAGAAGAAAGAAATTCTACATCTCAATAGAACTAGCAAGGCATTGGCAACTGTTTTTTTCTTATATCATGGAACAGAAAGATGCCTTACGACTGCTTCTCTAATTTCCTAAGATATTAATGGATCCCAAAACTTCAGTTGCTACATTAAGCTTTGATGAGAAAACAGTAACTTCTTTATAAATGTAAATATCTTCCTCTTATCATAGAGAATTATTTGGATTTATTTATAAAATTCCACTGTACTGGATATTTTCCTTGCCCCTTCAATATCACCCTCCACCCTTACTACATTTCCCACTAATCTGGCCTGGATGGGCCATCATGGAGAGTACTGAAATCTTCAGTTTCCAGATCATCTGAATACAGTCAGTGAGAGACACTGGCAAGGAGTGGAAGCCACGAGGAATTGAGCATTTCTCTACATTAGCTGAGCTCACAGTTCCTGCCCCGCAGGTCTCTTTCCAGTGACAGCTCTTTTCTCCATTCCCCAAAACCACTTTTACCCCTTGTCTCCTGATGCTGAGATGTGATTCACATTTTTCCTCTTGCATTCAGCTTAGTGTCCAGGCTTCATGGGTTTTAGAAAGGAGAGTTAGACGAAGAAAAGAATGGCAAAAAAAAATGTACATTTAAAAGAAGAAAAAGAACATGACAACCAAAGGCTGAATTAGGATAAAGGGAAGTTTTTTTTTAATCCAGAGGATATAAAGGCAGAAAGAAAGGAAGAAGGAAAGGAGGGAGGGAGAGAGGAAAAGAGGGAAGGAGTGAGGGAGGAGGAGGGGAAAGAGGGAGGGAGACAAATAACAAAAAATCCCAGTCTTCTTGGAGCATAGTAAATGCTGTTCCCTCAGAAATTTTAAAGCCAGTAAAAATACTAAGGGTTATACCACATTACCTTGGCACACAAAGGTTTCACCAGCACCAGAAAGTATATACCTCAAAAGGACAGCAAAGTCTATAGCTCTCTGTCTCGTGAGCTCTCCAGGTTCGGCTGGCCAAGTTGGAGCCACACTGTGGCATTCAGAGTCAGAGTTTGTCTGAAGTAAAGAAAGCACACAGGGCCAGGACAGATGCCAAACCACAGAGACCATTTGTGTTCTTTTCAACAAATAGGTGGCATTACTAAGAACAAGGAATACTGATCTTGCTGTTTAGGACTCCATGGGCAAGCAGGGCACACCACAGGAAACTGCTCCTCTCAGAGAACTAAGGCTGTCATGCAGAGGCACAGCCATAATCCCAGCACTATGAGGTAGAAGGATCACAAGTTCAACCCCAGCCCCGGCACCTTGGTGAACAAGAAACATACTGTCTCAAAATAAGAAATAAAAAGAACTGGGGATGTAGTTCACTCTCAACAGCCAAGAAGACATTCCTTCGGCTCAGACCCTTGTGAAGATGGCGAAGGCAGGAGGCCAAAGGGAACAGAAGACATCAGCCCGAAGCAGCTCTATCATCTAGGTGCCTCTGGAACAGCTGGGGTGATGCAGATGCTAGTCCTGGATTTACCCTTCCTTCACTACGTGACCTTGGGCAGGTTACTTAAGTTTTCTAGCATTCTGCTTCCTCCTCCATAAATGGGAATATCGGACCAGATGTTGCCACTGAACTTCCCCAGACCTACCAGGCTGAGATCACAGGGCTCACAGAAAGTCTTGCCACAAAACGCCACACCAGTATGACAGCTGACTCCAGTTCCTCCCCAAGCTGTCAGCTCTTTCATGCATTTTTTTCTTACATCCTCCTCTATATTTTAAAATTAGTATGCTTGTGATACATAATCAATATAATTAGCTTGGGGGATGAGTATACAGAGGTGTTGTATCTTGATTATTTTGCTCCCCCTGCCCATCTCCCCACTCCTCTGCTCCTTCCACAGATCCCTTTCCCATCTCCATAGACTTGCCTGCCTGCCTCCTACCATCTCTCTCTTCTTTTGCTCTTTAAATTACATGTGTTTTGGGTCTCTCCTAGAAGAGAACCCATATGTTATTTTACCTTCTATGTCTCATTTTATTTTGCTTAGTAAAAATTGATCAATTTCCCTACCAGTGACTCAAATTTATCATTCTTTATGAATGAGAAGTACTCCATTGTGTGTATATACAATGTCTTCCTTACCCATTCTTCTGTTTGGAGGCATGTGGACCACTTCCATGATTTAGGCATTGTGAGTTGTGCTGCTATAAACAAGGAACATTTTGAAAAGATAACTAGGGCATAACAAAGGTCTGAAAACCAGGTAAGTCTCATGTTCTTCCCTATCAATGCATACTTTCAGGGACTCATTTTTTAGCTCCCAACTTGTTCTCACATAAAGTAGGACTTAGCACAAACTTACAGTACTTTCTGTAACTTGGATAACAGTCATTTCATACAGATGCTTGGTGATATCATAGTCCCCTTAAAAGCTATCAAAATTTGAATTTAGGGAAAGAAAAGAAGGGCTGGAGGTTCATAGATGTGTTCAAAATTTTTAGGTGATCTTGAAAATGCTCCTGTAATTTCAACGTTCTACTGCCCAATGCTTTATGGACTTTACTGCTTGTGCTCTCCCAATGATCCATCTAAGTGTAGTATGGCTTAAAAATTGTAGTATGACTTTAAAAGATTTTATTGAGATCTCTGCAATCAGCAGGATCATCCATCACCCCTCCTCCTTCACCCTGGAGACCTCTGCAGCTGGTGGGACTGTCAGTCACCATTCCTCCTTTACCCAAGAGACCTCTGTGGCTGGTGAGATCATCAATCACCCTTCCCTCCTACCCAAAAGACCTCAGCAGCCCACAGACCATCTGTGACCCCTTTTACCACCTGTAGAACTCTGGTGTTCTGGTGGAAGCCTCAGCAACACCTCACCCACACAGAGGACCTCAGTGGGCCTGCAACAGTGCAGTGAGTTTCCCCCTCAAATAAGGACCTCGGTGGGAAAACAAACCCTCCCTTCCAGCTGTAGGACCTTGTCAAGCCTAACAAGAATGTGGGTGAGTCCTTCTTCCATAAAGACAACAAGAGGTGAGTTGAGGAGAGTACCAACAAGGCCTCTCCCAACCCAGAGGAGGCATAGGAGACAACCAGTGACACAGTAGGGTCCCAGCTGAGGCACACACTATATCCAGGTAGATCTGGAGGCCTGGAACACTGTGAAGATACAGTAACAACAGGAGCTAAGGGTTGACTTACATCAATACTCTCAGGTTAGTCAACCTAGGAAGAATATAGGATTCACCCAACAGGCCCTGCAGGAGGAATTCAGGTGACTGGCTCCTCCTTTCATTGTGAGACCCAGCAATTGGACAAACATTAGCCATACAGTAGGACCCTAAGACACACATGATAGAAAGTTAAAACTAGTGGGATTGAAAACATCAAAATATTAATCAAAAAGGTGGCAATGACAAAATGAAAAAGTAATGCAATATAAACATCCAGTCCATCAGGAACAAGTACAAGAAACATTGAAACAGTGTACATTAGAAGTCATACAGCTGAAATTTCTGAAAAGATAGCAAGTGAAATAAAGAAAAAAATCCATGAGACTACAGAGGAAATCAGATTAGAAATAATCTCTCAGCAGCCCACAGACCATTGATAAAGAAAGAAATGAAAACCTTAATAAAGGAAATGCTCAGTATAGCTAGAGAAGACATAGATTAAAAAAAAAAAGTACAGAAGCATGGAAATGGAATGATGGAAACCTTGAATGAACAATACAAGAAAGAAATAGAATGCATGAAACAAATTCAAAAAGATATTCAGGAAATGAAAATTTCCACTGAAAGCTGGTAAAACCATTTGAATGAAGCTGAGGATAGACTCTGTGACCTTGAAGACAGGATCACAGCTAGCACTCATGAAAGGATAGAACTTTTAAAAATAACAATGGACCATGAAATAAAAATTCATCAGCTTCAAGATCATACAAAGATAAGCAATATAAGATTAATAGGCATCAGTGAAAATGCAGGAGTCAACACAAATGATATTTTAAAAACTGTTTTCTGAAGTAATAGAAGAAAATTTCCCAAACATGGGAAAAGAGTCAGATATTCAGATAAGAATGGCATACAGAATGCCAAATAGTCAAAAGTAAAATAAATCTATACCCAGATATATAATAATTAATATCCCAGAAGTTCAACATAAAAACAGAATACTAAAAGCTGTTAGAGAAAACACACCACTCACCTATCAAGGAAAGCCCATTAGAATAACAGCAGACTTTTCAGCACAAACCCTTGTCATGATGAGCTTGGAGTGAAGTATTTCAAGCCCTAAAAGAAACAACATTCAACCCAGATTGATGTACCCTGCAAAACTTCCTTTCAAAATTGATGGAGAAATAAGAAACTTCCATGACAAAGAACAACTGAAGAAATTAATGTCCAACAAACCAACCCCAGAAAGAATACTGAAAGACATACCAGAGAGAGACAGAAATGACTACAATTCTCAGAACAACAACAGAAAGAAACCACCAGACAGAGAAAGAAATTAAACAAGGGGGAAAAGTAGAAAACCAACGACAGCAAAATAACATGAGAAAGTTAAGCCAGTACATATCATTTTTGTTCACCAATGTAAATAGCCTCAATTCACCAATGAAAAGAAATAGGTTGGTAGAATGGCTCAAAAAAACAGGATTCAACAATATTCTGTATACAAAAATTACACTTGACTCAAAAGGAAATTTATAGACTAAAAGTCAAACAATGGAAAACAATATTCAATGTGTCAGGAATCCACAAAAAAGCAAGAGTGCTATTCTGTTTGCAAACAATGTGAACTTAAAACCAAAAATGATCAGAAGAGATAAAGAAGGTCACTACATTACTTGTTTTACTTGTTAGGGGAAAAGTTCAAGAGGAAGGGCTAACAGTTTTATATATATATATATATATATATATATATATATATATATATATATATATATATATATATCAAATACAGGACCACTCAGCTATATAAGACAAATACTAATAGACATGAAAAACCAAATATGCAATAACAGAGTTGTAACAGAGGAGCTTAATACCCCATTGTCACAAAGAGATAGAGCAACTATCTCTTTTATCAGATTGAGATAGATACCATATATTCCGAGTTTCTGTAGGGTTTTTATTATGAATAAGTGTTGGACTTTATCAAAGTGTGGAAAAAAAATTTGCAAAGAAATAACAGAACTGTATCAACTTTGACAACAAATAGACTTGGTTGATGTTTGCAGAGTGTTCTACCCAAAAACATCAGAATACACATTCTTCTCAGCTGCACATGGGACATTCTCTAAAATAGACCATACATTAGCCCATAAAACATGCTTAAGTAAATGCAAAGGGATTAAAATTATCCCAAGCATATTATCTGACCATAGTGCATTGAAATTGAAAATTAATGGCAAAAGAAATTGCAAAATTTGCATAACTACATAGAAATTAAATAACAACCTCCTGAACAATCAATGGGTAACAGGTGAAATTAAAGAAGAAATTAAGCAATACCTACAATTCAATGAAAGTACAGATACAACATACTGAAACCTGTGGGATGCAATGAAAGTGATCCTAAGAGGGAAATATTTAACAATAAATTGTCACATCAATAAAACAGAACAAGCACAAATAAATAACCAAATGCTACACCTCCAGCTTCTAGAAAAAGAAGAGCAACTCAAGCCTAAAGCCCAAATAAAGGAAGAAATTACAAAGATCAGAGCATAAATTTATGCAATTGAAACTAAGAAAAAAAATACAAAGAATTAATGAATTTTAGAGTTGATTCTTTAAAACAATAAATAAAATTAATAAACCCCTAGCTGACCTTTTCAAAAAGAGGAAAGAAAAATCTCAAATCTATTCAATAAGAAAAGGGTAAAATCGCTACAGACCCTGTGGAAATATAGATGATCAGCAATATTTACTTCAAAAAGCTTTACTCTCATAGGTTCAATAACACAGAAGAAATGGATAGATTCCTAGAAACATATGAATTACCAAAGCTGGATCAAAAAGATATACAATTTTGAATATCCCAATATCAGCTACTGAAATTGAAGGATTCACAGCTGAATTCTACAAAAAAAACTCAGAGAAGATTTAATACCAATACTCGTCAAACTCTTCAGTGAAATTGAAAGGGAAGCAATCATCCCTTACTCATTCCTGGAGGCAAGCATTACTCGGATACAAAAACCAGAGAAAGACCTAATCAAAAAGTCTCACTAATGAACACTGATGCAAAGATTCTCAATAAAATACTGGCAAACGAAATGCAGCAAATAATCAAGAACATTATACATCATGATTAAATGAGATTTATCCGAGGGATAGTTTAACATATGTAAATCAATAAATGTCATACACCACATCAACAGAGCTACAGAAAAAAAATCACATGATCATCCCAATAGATACAGGAAAAGCTTTTGATAAAGTCCAACACTTATTCATAATAAAAACCCTACAGAAACTCGGAATATATGGTATCTATCTCAATCTGATAAAAGCCATCTATGACAAACCAACACCAACATTATACTTACTGCACAAAAACTGAAAGCTTTCATTCTAAAATCAGGAACAAGACAAAGAGGTCCACTATCACCACTCCTATTCAATATAGTGCTGAAAACATTAGCCAAAGCAATTACACAAGAGAGAGAAATAAAAGAAATAAGGATAGGAAAGGAAGAAATTAAATTATCAATATTTGCAGGTGACATGATAGTCTACATAGAAGACACCAAAAACTCCATCAAAAGACTACTAGAGTTAGTAAGCAAATTCAGTAAGTGTAGATGGACACAAAGTCAACTCTCAAAAATCAATAGCCTTCATATACACAAACAGCAAATTCATTGAGAGAAAAATTATGGAAATAACACCTTTCACAGTAAAACAATGAAATACTTAGGAATCAACCTAACAAAGGATGTAAAAGAACTGAACATTGAAAACTACAGTACTCTTAAAAAGGAGATTGAAGAGGATGTCAGAAAGTGGAAATATATGCTTGCTCTTGGTTAGGAAAAGTCAACATTGTGAAAATGGCCGTATTTCCAAAACTATTATACAGATTTAATTCAATCCCAATCAAAATATCATTAACATACCTTAAAGATCTAGAGAAAGCATACCTAAAATTCATGTGGAAAGAGAAGAAACCTAGAATAGCAAAGGCAATTCTGAGCAACAAAAGCAAGGCAGGAAGCATCTCATTCCCTAACTTGAAATTACACTACGAAGCTACAGTGATTGCAGCATAATACTGGCCAACTCCCCCAAAACAAACAAAAAAAAAACAGTTCTGAGGATCAATGGAACAGATTAGAAGATGCAAGCACACTTACAAAGGCATTCAGCCACTTTATATTTGACAAAGGGGCTAAACAAGTGCACTGGAAGAAAGCCTCTTATATAAATGGTACTGAAAAATTGGCTTTCCATATGCTGAAAACTGAAACTAGACTATGTCTATTATGCACTAAAGTCAAAATCTAGATCAAAGATGAAAATATAAGATCAAAAATCTAAATATTAAAATAGAAACACTACATCTACTGGAAGACAAGGTAGATAGAAATCCTGGAGACATCTGGTTAGACAAAGAGTTCATGAACAAAACACAAACCACACAGGAAGTACTTGAAAAAGTCAACAACTGGGATCCCATCTTACTAAAAAGATTTTGCAATTCAAAAGAAATCACCAACAGAGTGAAAAGAAAACCCACATATGTAAAAGAATTTTAGCTATCTATCCCTCAGACTAAGGACTTCTATCTAGAACATATAAAGAGTTGAAAAACATCAGGCCCCCCAAATTCAAAGACCCAATCCAAAATGTGCATCTGAGATAAACATGCACTTCTCAGAGGAAGAAATACAAATTGCAAATAAATACATAAAGAAATGTTCACCATCACTGGTCATTGGAGAAATGCAAATTAAAACAACCTTGAGATTTGTTATGGTCAATACATTGTGTCAACTTGTGACTCAGCAGGGAGCCAGGGTTCTTTGTCAATATCCTCATCCTGTGCAAAGGGGAACAAGAATATTTTGTGAGTGCTCCACTCTCCCTGGAGGTGGGGGTGGGTGGCCTGTGTACAATATAAGCCAGCAGAAGAGGCTTGTTTCCTACCCTTTTGTTCTGGGTGTCCTTTTGCTCTGGCTGCTGCCTTGAAGTATTGCCCCAATGCAGTGCCATCCAGCCTTGGAACCAGCTGATTATGGACTGAACCCTCCAAAAACTGTATGAAATAATCTTTTCCTTCCTTCATTTTAAGTGTCAGGTGTTTTGTCCCAGCAATGTGAAAAATAAGTCAAGATTCCATCTCACTCCAGAAAGAATGGCTGCCATCAAGAAATCAACTGATAACAAATGCTGTTGGGGCTGTGGGGGAAAAGGAACCTTTCTGCACTGTTGGTGTGTAGACTGGTGCAACCACTTGGAAATCAGTGTAGAGATTCCTCAAAAAACTAGGGTTGGAGGTCTCATTCAATCTAGCTATTCCTTTTCGGCATGTTTTCCCAGCAAACTTAAAAATGTGCCACAGAGGTATACGTGCACCCATGTTTATAGCAGCACAATTTGTAATAGGTAAATTCTGGAAACAACCAAAATGCCCATCAACCGCAGACTAGATAAAAAAAAAAGATGTGGTATTTTTATACAATGGAATATTAATCAGCCATAAAAAATATAATCTTGAGGCTTTTGTAGGTAAGTGGAGGCACCTTGAGACTATACTTATAAGTGAATTAAATCAAACTCACATTTATAAATATTGTATTGTCTTCCTAGTGTAAAAAAATAATAAAAAACTGAAAGAGTAATAAGATCCAAAATGTGCAATAGATACTATAATAATGAAAGGGAAAGAAAGTGCTCAAAAAGAAAGAACAACTGGGATGGGGAAAGGAGAGAAGAAAGAAAGGAAAAGATTATATGTATGTAGTTATTTTCAAGTTTTTTGGGAAAATATTATATTATATGTATACAAGATGATACCTATACTACTAATCTCTGTTAGTTCATCAAAAAGAACAGTTTTGCTGTCACTGTTTGATTTTTTGATCATTTTTTATGCCTTTTAACCTGAACAACTACTTCTAAGATAACAATATGCAATATGTTAACTAGTGTTGATTTCTTACTGGGTTTTTTAAATTCTGAATTATTTCTCTCCTTTTTTTCTGTTTTTCTTTTTAAAATAAGAAAATGGATTTCACTGATTTTTATCCAAGAAGAATCAGTGAAATAATAAAAACAGAAATAGTGTTGATGATGTCTGACATTTATGCAGCCCCTTGTTTGACCAGGCATGATTCTCAGTGCTTTAGAAAAATTTGCTTTACAAAATTAATGTGTTCTTCAGTACAACTCTAAATGATAAATACTAATATCATCCTCACTGGTAGCTAATTTTCTCCTAGTCTCTCAGCAGAGCCGGTGACAGAGCTGGTATTCAAACCCAGGCAAACTGATTCCAGCCTTCATGCTTTCAATTACAGTACTGAACAGATTCTCCCACATGGAGAAGAAAGGATTCCAAAGAAATTTGAAGAGAATATTTCCTAAAAATTTTAACAGCAGAGAAATGAGCATGAATTTTTTCTCCATGGTCAGTTTACTCTGTATTTCTATTTAACAATTACCTCAAAGAGTAGGGATGTCAAAAGCATTTATTTTCTCAAAAAAATTTGTTCACAAAGGCATCACATTGATTTTTTTTTTTTTTTACTCTAGGAATTGAACACAGATTAGCAAGACGCCAGCCACAAAACCCCCATTCTGAGACTCTTCATTATGACCATTCAAAATGTGTTTTCTCAAACTACAGGGCTGGGCTGGATGCTTTGAGTCACCATGGCAATCAGTCTTTGGACTCACCCCCATATAAACAGATCGGAGAAGGGGTCTCATTAAAATTCTATTACAGCAGACAAAAAGTAGTTGGAAAGAAACTGTGCTACTGAAGACCCTTGCTTTTGTTGGAATTTTCTGTTCCCAGGCTTTAATACAGTTGTTTCCAGTGTTTTTCTCTGGAAAAGTTTCATTAGATCCCTTAATTTCTGTTTCCTTTCATAATCGTACATCGTAAAATCTATTAGGCACATGCGCGTTATACAAATGTATGCACGTGCATGCATGTACACACACATAGGTATGTGTAATATAGATCTGAATAGATAACAGGTGCATACACACTCCTAACACACACAGACACCAACTTCCCAGCTCTTCCTCACACTAGGAGAATCAGTTTAAACGGTGCTGACAAATGACCAACTCACCTGAAAGCACATTTAGCTGCGAAAAGAAACTGGGCAGCAGCATCTCTCTTCCCTGCCTCTAATGAGAAAAGGGCCAACACCGAAGTGATCGGATTC
The DNA here is from genome assembly GCA_004027455.1 of Hydrochoerus hydrochaeris. Lineage (NCBI taxonomy): Eukaryota > Metazoa > Chordata > Mammalia > Rodentia > Hydrochaeridae > Hydrochoerus > Hydrochoerus hydrochaeris. The sequence goes on from PVLA01016252.1 coordinate 19,240, forward strand.
ATTATTGTGACCACCAGCAGCCAAAGGTCTCTGCTTGCTCCTCCTCCACTTCTCACTGTGTCAGGAGGGCCAGGTCTGTCTACCCATTATTGCCTCTGTCACTAGATTGTTCAAAAGGGATGCAGGACGGAGAGATAAGACAGGAAGCAGATTTTTTTTTTTGCTCCAAAAGTTGTATCATTAATTTTTAGCAGTGACTTTGAAACCACCATCAAATTGAAGCTGGAGCCCTAGAGAAGTTGGAAAATGCCTCTCTAGACAGACAGAACTGCCTGTTAAATTTTAACCAGACTCTGGAGGTTGAATAAGATGGCTCTTAGATGTCCCTTTCAACTCAGCATCTATAATCAAGAAAACTCAGTCCAGGTATCAAAGAGAAATAATAAAGAATAGCCTTGTCGGCCTCGAGGAAACACAGAGGCAAAAGTACAGGTTTCACGATGGAGTGGAAAAGCCCTGGGAGGGTGAGTTAGGAAGCTTTTCCCCTAGTTGGGTGGATCTGCAGTGCTCCAAGTTTGCCTTGCATTAAAGGCAGAGTCCTCAGCCTGTAGCAACCCTGGGAGGTGATGGAAACTTTAAGGGGTGCAGCCTAGTTGGAAGAGGTCGTCCAGTCTTTGGGTTATCCCCTTACAGAGGACACTGGGACCCTTGCCCCTCTCTTCTTTCCTTCCTGATCCAGCCATGAGTTTTTCTATCCCACACTTTCCTGCCACCAAGCAGAGGCCCACAGACAATGAGGCCAACCAATCATGGACTGAAACCCCCAAACTGTGAGCCACAGTAAACCTTTCCTCTGCATGAGCTGACTATCTCGGGTACACATTACAGTAATGGAAAGCCGGCTAACACAGTAAGTCATCTGGGCTTAGTCCTGACTTGCCCTAGATGCCTCTCCTTCTGTCACAATTGAGAATGACGATGTGGAGCTAATTACCCACTGGCCTCTTCTATTGCTACCAGCCTGTGCTTCAGCAAAAACATCCCCACACTATGACAAACTTTGGTGCTGCTGGCTCCAAACTCTCCAAATTTGTTTGCCTAGTATCCACAGAAATCTTCCCAGGGTGCTCTGCCAGCCCTGCATGCCTGCAGTGCAGAAATAAATACCCTGGCGTCAGCACCTGAGAGGGAAAATAAAAGGTGACCGTGAAAATAATGAGGTGACTTTGTAACTTTCATATCCCAAGGGACTTTGTGAAGTAAGGAAATCAGTGTACAGGACGTAGGTTCTAAATGCTTCAGTTTGTGTAAATAAGCAGTTACAAACAGACTTCAGCAATGCACAGGCACGCCTGCCCCAGTGTGACCAGAATGTATCCAACACATAGAGCAGGTGATAAGGGATTGGCAGGAAGGACAGTCATCATAGCCACACTACGCAGCTAAAAGGGAGCTGGACTTGTAAGCGGAAATTCACAGTCACTGTTAGTTTTTCTGAAAAGAAGAAATGAGCTCTCTTTGTTTTCCTCTAGCCTCACCCTCTCCTGTCCTGTAATGTGCTACCATAGGAGAATCTCCAAAGAGTCCCAGTTAACTGGTAAAAATGCTTCTATCTGGAGAAGAATCTTAAGGTAGGAGACTTTTGTAAAGGTACTCTGGCACTAGAGTTTAAAGCTAAAGGCCTCACACTGAATTACACTGGCAGCCTTTATCTATTTATCTATCTACCTGTCCATTTACTTATTTATTTTTGAGGCAAGGTCTCATTGTGTGACCCATGCTAGGCTTGCATTTGTGATCCTCCTGCCTCGGCCTCCCAGTCTGCTGGAATTATAGGTGTGCACCACCATGCCCAGCTAACTCTTTTTAGCACTATGAAAATGATGTATTTTTTTCAGTTATAAAATATTTGGTCCACATTAAAAGCAAACAAGCAAGTGAAAACCCAACTGTGATGAAAGAAAAATTTTGTTAAAGTTTGCCTAAATTACTTTCCCTTTGAGAAACTACATTCTGGCAGGACAGCCTGAAATCCCAGTTTTTGAGAGGCTGAGGCAGGAGGACTTCCATGAGCTCAAGGCCAGCCTGTACTACACAGTGAGTTCAAGACTAGCCTGAACTATACTGTGAGAGCTTATCTCAAAAAACCAAAAACAAAAATAAAATCAAATAAGAGGCACAGACAGAGTGAGATCACATGTTAAGTGCATTTTGGGTGTGAGACTATTTAAAGGAAGGGAAAATAAATGTTATTTAAGAGAATGAAAGGAAAAGCAAGAAAAGAGGGACAGAAGGGGAGAGGAGGA
>PVLA01016253.1:0-21455 GCA_004027455.1 Hydrochoerus hydrochaeris
GTTTTATACTGTCTACAATGTTTTATTTTTACTAATATTGTTATGTACTGCTATATTCAATTATACTGCTATATTCATTTATGCCTGATGATATAGAGAATTCTATTGAAGATAATAAAAAACACAGCAATCATTGTAGATCACCTTGTACTGTGATTTTATATGACTTTTTGGTTTCATGTTTTTATAGGAATTTGTTGTTTTGTCTTGCTATGTTTTGTTTTTCCCTCTAATACAGAAAGGATAGAAATACACGTAGAGATTCATGCATGCATAGCTGTTTATACTCTCACTGTTTGTATATCTACTTTGCATGCTTTAATTTTGTAACTTGAACAACTATTTCTAAGAGGACAATATGTAATTTATCAACTGGTGATTTCTTATTGTTTATCTTTTTTTTTGAAATTCTGTATTATCTCTACCCTTTACATGCTTTTGTTTCTGTTTAAATAAAAAAAAGATATATCTCTGCATGACTCATGGTCTTTGGCTTCCTACTCCACTTTTTTTTTTCTTTTTTGGTTAATCCAGGTCATAAGTGGAAAATGAAAGAACCCAAAGAGCAATCTTAGAAAGAAGTCTAAATTGGTCTTACTAATTTTTATCACACATTTATAATATCTAAGTGGGCAGGAAGGTAGTTTTCCTGACTCTTATTTTCTATAAATTATCTATGACTTTTTTTTTTGTCTTTTTGAGACAGGGTCTCACTATGCAGTTCAGGCTGGCCTTGAGCTCATTTTGTAGCCCAGGCTGGTCTTGAACTCACAATGATCCTCCTGCCTCAGCCTCCCAAGTGCTGGGATTACAGGTGTGAGCCACCACGCCTGGCCTTTCCCCATAAATTATACTTCTTCAGTACCCAGAACAATTGGATTTAAAATTATTCTGAAATACCAAAGTTCTGTGAAGTAGGAAGCCAAGAAGGGCAGGAAGTATCTTCTGATCTTCAGTGACTTGTGTACTCCTAACCTTGCACAATTACAGATTCAAAAATGACTATATATATATATATATATATACACACCATTTTCTTAGGCCATATAACAGAGACCTGTTCTTAGCTATTTGTACAATTATGCTTCATAAAACAAAAAGTAGTATCTAATAGAGACCAGTGGCCATAAGGAGGAAGTGGAAGATGCCAACTACTCCTGAAGCAGAAAACTCTGATAGGGAGGCAGGAGACCAGGGCATGGCAAAGCTGGCTGAAGAAGTCATAACCTGTTAGTTACAAGCTCACAGGGTGCCTGAGCACAACAGTTCTTAAAACCTAGCATGGAGACCTCTCACAAGGACTCCAGAAGTTTTGCTACAGGAGAACTCAACCTGACCTTAGCTTTAGGAGTGGGTGAAATAAAAAGGACATCAACACCGAGTTCTTGCAACTAGGTTCCCACTCTGACACTGTAGAGTGGTTTTTTCCTACATTTTCTTAGCTGAAACTTACTCTGCTAAGCCTGTATCTTTTCTACCTTTAATAAATATAAGCCTTGCTACTGTCTCACTTCTCTTGACCAATTCTTTGTTCAAGGAAGATCCTAAAACCGATCTCTAGAAGGAGACCCTAAACCCCATAACACTTGCACAGTGAGTATGGGCTCATGGATAAAGAGAGATTTGAGGACCCAGGTCCACACGGTGTCTTCTAGGATAGCAGCAAGTTTCTACATCAGCTCCAAAGGTAAAGATTAGGGAGAGCAGACTCTCCTGCAATTAAGCCATTTAAAGGATTTAAATAACCCCAGCAGCAGCAGAGAAAGCAATGCAAAGCATGCAGAAAGGGAGGGTTTCTGCATCCAGAAAAGGTCTGATGGTCAAGGTCACAGAACATGAGTCAAAGCCCTCTGAGGTTACTTGGTCCATCCCCTCACTAGCAGATTTAAGGAAGGGCTAGGGTGAGGCTGGGCTCACCTTCCATATGTAAGTGACTTAGAGGGTGAAGAGCAATACAGCCCACTTCACACAAAGTCAAGTCCTTTTGAAATGATATTCTACTCTACAGAGAGAATTATTTGGGAGAGCTTAAAGATGATACCTCAAAAATATGATGTAACAGTAAATAGTTCCCCAAGCTTTTTGCTCTACATACAGATTCCCTGGCATTGTATACCCAAAGCACTCAACACTGAAGATATTTGGAGGAGTGATGCCTAAAAAATATTCATGCATAAATTACACATTGCTATTTTTAATTTGAATTTGCATTAACAATTCCCTGTGTATCTCTTTATTGGAGAAAGTGAGTAAATTTTGTTAATCAATAGTTTCCTTTTGAATTAGAGTTAGAATTGACACATCTTTATCTTTCCAGTTTTTATATTGATTCCTCTTGCTCATATCCAGATCATTAAAAACTGAAGTACCAAATAAAAAGTGGTGGTACATGCCTGTGATTCCAACACTCTGGGAAGTTGAGGTGGGAGGATGAACCCCAGCCTGGACAATTTAGTGACATAAGGACAACCTATCCCTGCAGGGGACCTGACCAAGACCCCCAGCTGTCTGTATGAGGGCTACAGCAAAGGATGAAATAAAAGAGAGAGATAATATTAGAAATGCATAAAAGGAAGGGCTGGAAAATCAGTGCCTCAGGATAGGCAAAAACAAAGACTCTCCAAGCTTGCCACTATGGATTGAGCACATACATACATTTCGAAAGGGGCTATAAATGCATCAGGTAATAGCAGGGGTGACCATGATGGACTCGTAAAAGAATAAGGCATTCTTGCAAGAATAAGGCATGGGTGAAAACAGAGCATTTTTTCCCCCAGCGAAACTTTTAGTACTGCTACTGCACTGTTCTAAAGATCCTTATCATCCTGGGCAGGTCCTTATCTTGCCCTGGGAGTGGCAGGGAGTCACAATCCTTGAGAATTCAGCCATAGTTGGAAGAAAGCAAGAGTCCTTTGGACTCTAGCCTCAATTTATAATTTGTAGTTCTAACATATCCCAAAATTTTAAAAGTAAACATAAAAAGAGGCAGGGATGTAGCTCATAGCAAAGGTCCTGGGTTCAATCAACAATACTGCAAGAAGAAAAAAAAGATTGAAGTAGTAGAGGATGAAGTCTCTAATAATCATGTATGCTCTTTTACCTTATTTAATGTCATTTACTATTTAACAAGTATTACTCAAGTATCAACTATGCAATAAACACTAAACAAAGTCCTAAACATGCAGAGAGCTAAATAGAGAAAGACTGTGTCCCTATAGCTCACCGAGGGCAGCAGTCCCAGGGATAAGTGGGTAGGTGTGTGATTATCTCCCATTGTTAGAAGTCTTAAAATGTAAAACAATTTTTCTCTGCGTTGGGACTTTTCATGTAAAATGTTATGGCCATGCTGGAGAGTGTTCAGTGCTCAGTGTTCAGACAGAAAAAAATTTAAGACATTGTTTCCAGGTACAGTGGTGCTTGCCTATAGTCCCAGCCATTTGGGAGACTGAGGCAGGAGGATCACTTGAGCCTAAGAGTTCAAGATCAGCCTGGGAAAATTCCATAGACTGTACTGATCTATACAAGACCTACAGAGATATGTACTGAGGTCTAGTATGGATAGAGATTTCAATCTTATGCAAAAATTGATGGGACAAGAAAAAGGTGCCTTTTTATCCATATGCTCTAACAGCCTTAGGGGGATGAATCAGTGAGATTCTCTGAAGGTCTTGGGCTGATAAGAGCCTTATAAGAGGGCTGAGGACCCAACCAGGACTGCAAGTCCAATTTATTCCTCATTCTGATGATATCTTGAGTTCCAGCTTGGGCCTTCTTCACCTCCCAAAAGTACAAAAGCGTAACTGAGGGTGGAAACAAAGACCTAAATCCTGGTTTAAGGGAATCATCGGCATTATTGTGTCCTCCTGTCCTTAAGATTGGATCTAAAGTGACCTCCAACAGTCTCATATGTAGGGCTTTCAGAAGGTGATTGTACCATAAAGGCTCTAGCTTCACTGGTGGATTAATCCATTGATGAGCTCATAACTGGAAGGTCAGACAGTACTGGCAGGCCATGGAAACAGGAGTTGAAGGGAGTAGATTGTTGGGGCAGGACCTCAGTGACTGTCTGTGACCCTCACCCTTCCTCTCTGGCTCTGCTTCTATACTTCCCCACTTCGCTTCCAAACCACCAGAAAGTGAGCAGCCTTCTTGTGCCTTGTCCCAGCCAACCAGGGACAGAAACTGTAAGCCAAAATAAACCTCTCTCCTCTTCATGCTGCACAGTCAGTATTTTGTCACAGTGATACAAAGCTGAATGACTCACAAACCTTGGCTCAGAAGAAATGCACAAGATTATGAAACTAGAGTAGAACAGTATTTTCTTTTGTGACTTTTATCATTCCCTGTTCACATACTCAGTACATTCCTTTGAACTTTCTAAATTCCTATATTGAAGAATGCTTCACTGGATTCAGCCATGTGGGTGCATGGCAAAGAGCTAAAATGGAATCTCTGTTAATTATTCATATGAGCCCCACAACTCACCCTTGAGGCCTCACAATCCCAGGGAATGCATGGTAGAGGTAAAAGGTACAGGGTATTAGTTCCCACTGTCACAGCTGTTAGAAAAGAAAGTGAGATGTGATTTCAGCTATCAGTAGACAGGCAATTCAGCACTGGTTGATGAGAATAAACCTTTCCTCATCTCTAATTACAAATGGCACAAAGAATTTATTCTACTCACAACCAGAGAGAAAAGACTTAAAGATAAGATTTAGGACTAAAAATTTCACAGAGGCTGGAGTGAGCTGACTCACCTTGCTTGGTCATCAGCAGAGGAAAAGGTCACACATATACACAGAAGTGCCTGCAGGGTAGAGCCCAAATGTATGCAACAGCAGAAGGCACCACCAAAATTTCTTGTTTAATTGTAAGAACTAGCGGTGAGGCCTGACAAGACCATTTTAATTCTTGGAAGAATCATTTAAATTGCATACAGGTAAGGCAAGTAGAAACCACTGATCTAGGAGACTCTTATCTTTGGCTTGGCAAATTTGTCTTCCTGAGGAATGGTTTGATCCATGTAAGGTGCTTAGGGCACACTGAAGAATAAAAACTCACACCTCATTCCCTTCTCTGTAACATTTCAAGTTAGAGAATCCTCTGGAGAGAATAGTTACCATGAAAAGACCAAAGTAATTCTGGATATAGGACACACATCTGTAACCCCAGCACTCTGGGAGGCTGACAGGAAGATTGAAAGTTTGAGCCCAGCCTGGGAAACTTAGTGAGACTCAGTTATATTCATACATACATTCATATATACATACCAAACAGTCACATAACAACAGGGCATACAAGACCCCTGAAATAAGCTTGGAAGAAATGAACCCAGGCGCAGCCAAAGCACTGAGAAAAAAGCAGGCAGGATGGTCTTGCCAGGCAGTGGAGTTGATGGAGCACCCAGAAGGAGAGTTTGGGAGATCTCTAAAGGAAGCTCCCACATCAGCAGCAGTAGAGGAGAACAGGACATCCTCCTGGCAGCTCTGACCTAGGTTCCACTCCTGAGAGCACAGAACACCCCTCTACCAGGTGCTGGGACTCCCTCCTGCACCATGTCCGAGCCCCAGCAAAATGTCTCAAGGCAGCCAGGCCCAGGCCCTGGGATTTCTGTCTTCAGGGCGCATCAAGAGCTGAAAGAAGGGCAGTTAGACTTATTCTTATTTATCACATCATGTGCAGCTGGGCATTGGTCACAAGGACACTATGGAATTAAAGGACAGCATTTTGCAAAGCTGAGTAAAAGACTTGAGAGACATAGGAGCAGGAGTGTTAAACTATCTCTAAGGGAATCAGCAGATGGAAATTCAGGATGCCAGGAGTGGGTAGGGACAGATGCTGGAGCTCAAGCTTATCTCCTCTTCTCTGCATAAACATAAGGCCTGAGGCATCACAAGAGAGGAGCAATGTGACTCACCGATGGCAAGCCACGGAGACTGAAAGCCACCTTCACAGGCTGATGCCATTGGGGCTGGTAAGTCTCTGCTGCTCCCCTTGACTCCAGCCCAGGCTTCTGCTGATGATGCTGGAGTTTCCCACCCCAGTGCTCATCTGTGACCTCATACAACCTGGACCAAATATAGACATTTGTGGGGTGTCTTTCCTGGAGGAACTGAGAAGACAAAAAAATCTATGAGACAAATCATATCTGATTCATGATGTCCAGCAGCTGGTGGTACAGACAGCAAAGACCCACATATGCCCTAACAGCCCAGGTAGTGCTTCCCAGCCCCTTCCTGTCACAAACAATGGCTGAAAACACAGAAAAGAAAGGAGAAAAAAAATCTAGGCTAGAGATTAGAAACAAAAGAACTAGTATCAGATTCTGAAGTCCAGGATAGAAACCAGATGCAAGATGATGGACACAAGCAAAATAAGAAGGAAACAGTTTAGAGCCAGGAATTAAATGACCCTGAATTAATAGTCCAGGTGCACAGTGTCAAGTCAGACCCAGGGCCTAGTTAGCAAGTACAAATGCCCAGAAAAGATGCAAAGCAACTGCACTGGGAGTTCTACAAAGTTATATCAGAACTAGTGCCTCTCAACTGTTTAGCATCCTGCTCATTATTTATGCAAGAATTGAGGGTAGCTCAACCAAAAACTTGAATGAGAACTAGAAATTCAGCTTCCTAGAATGCCAAAAGTGCTCGTTCTCTGTGTGTCCATCAGGCTACTGAGCACTGGAAGCAGCAGAGTCCTCAGCTCTTCTCTCCTAATGGCAGCAGCAGTCAAAGGCCTTGGACCACACATATGAGCCTATGGGGCAGCTAGGCACACCACTGAGTTGTGCTGATTGGCTTGGCCTTCTTCTTTCACACTGCCTTAGTCCTCCAGGGGTGGCTGGCTACTGGAAAATTTCCAAAACTAGAATATGTCTTGTCATCATTTCTTTTTATGTTACTCAAAGAGAAAGGCAAAATGAAGAACATAAGACTGGCAGAGCAAGTCAAAGCTGAAGTGAATGAGGAAGAATGAAAGCCAAAAAGGGTTTTATTTTTATTTTTTTATTTATTTTTCAACTTCTGGGGTGTCAAATCCAAGGAATTGTGCATGCTAGGCAAGCACTTACCATTTAGCTACCACCAGCCCTGAAAAAAAGAACTTGAGATAAAATAATGGGAGTCTAACACTTGATTTTTTTTAAACAGGTTCTCACTAAGCTGCTAAATTGCCCAGACTGGGCTTAAATTTGTGATCTTCCTTCCTCAGCCTCCAGGAGTATTGGGCTTGCATCACCATGCCTAGCTCAGATCAAGAAATGACTGTTACATTTAAATCTGATGGAGGATTTTAGCATGACTCAACATTTCTAATAATTATCCCCTTTTCCCAGATATGCTTAAACAAAGTTAGAGTAATGATATGCAATTGAACTATTTCCAAAAAGAATAAAAGAACAAATGTACAGGCCAATCATATAAAGGGAAACTCTTAAAATAAGGTAAAAATAAAAGAGCTGCCTCTTCCTGTAATATGATTAAGGGAGTCACAGACTACACATAGACACAGAGATAGGAGCAGATGGAGAAAGGCTTTCTCAAAAGCCCACACTCCTTAGGCATCTGTTGTACTGAAATATCTATTAAAATTCTAAATGCTTCCGCAGTAATTTTCAAACACCGCCCTTTCCATGGGAAGATCCACAGGGCAAAGTGGTAGGGTCCTACAGCACCTCAAAGATAGCAAAAGGTAAGAGGGTAGTGGTCTTCAAAGTCTGAATTTCTTAATGTTTAGAGAGCAGTTCATTCTATTACACTATCTCATTATCTCCCCAAGAATGGTGTAGCTTGCAACAGTTTTGCTAAGGAGTTGCACTTAATAGAACATTCAGTCTTATTCTTTGTTTGAAAATCTGCAATTCTTGAAATTTACTTCTGAAGTAAAATATAATTAATATAATATAATAATTCAGGAGTCATGTTTGACCTCTAAAAGATATTTCCACTGATTTGCTTTCTCCAAACAATAAATAATCTAGAAAAACTAAGTACAAGTTAAAACATAAAATACTTATAAAGTAACTTACTATGGCCTGTGTCTAGATGTTTACCCAAAGCCTCATACAGTCATAGGTAGGCTTTTCAGAGGTGGCTGAATCTAGAGTGTGTGATACTGAGATTAAGGACATGTGATTACTAAATCAGGCCATTAATTTGTTTGGCACTGTCCTAATAATCCCAGTAGCCTAGATAGAATATGAAAACAGCAGAAAAATGCTGCTAAGGTCCCTTGCTTGTTTTGCTACCTTTGGCCTGCCAGTAACTGTTTCTCCTCTGCCATGCCACCTTGCCTTGAAGCTAGCCAATTGTGGACTGAAACCTCTGAAAACTGTGAGCTAAATAAACCTTTCCTTCTTTAACTTTGGGTGTCGAGTATTTTGTCTTAGCAATGATAAAAGTGACTAAGACACAAGTATATATAGTACATTGGATTAGAATGTATGTGTGTATGTATATATATATATATATATAATTGTATAAAGATGTCACTTAAAATTTCATCATGGTTAATGAATGCAATTCTAACTTTCTGTACAACCACATTCATAATCCATAAAGTTACAAATTTTTTGTAACCTATTCACCATAATTTTCATAGCCATAAAATAAAAAATCCCTATCCTTGAGGAACTGGTTGTATTTTCTATGAATTTTTAAGTGGCTGGGTAAAGGTAAAAACACTCCTGTTCACTGGTTTAGAGCCCCTTCTTGCTGGACATTCCCTCCTCCAGTTACTTCTGCAACTCCTACTCCACGTCTCAGAGACCTGCTCGTCCCATCTCTGCACCACAAGGAATCTAAGACCTCAGTTCAAGATTTCAGATCCAGAGGTTTTCTGGCTGGAACCCACTCCCATCCCCATCTTTCTGCTCCCAAAGTCCCCAAACCACCACCAAGGACCAGATCACAGCTCCTCCATTTTCAAACCCCTTCTGTACTCCTTGCTGGCCCATTCACCATGGCATGATGCTTCGAAATAAACATTTCAACTCTAAGTTCTTCCACCATAACAAGAGTATACTTCTAGAGGGCAAAATACATCTTATGCTTCCTTGTTTCTCCCATATGTATCCGGCTATGATATCTAGAATCTGATTTGGAAATCAGGCATGTTTTAAAATATGTCCATCATGATCGTTATACTCAAGATTTCTCTGACCTAACATTTACTGGGCCTTGTGGTGTAGTAGGGCTATACTCTAATGCAGGAATACAAGCTGACTCCAGCATGGCTTCTCCTTGTAAGTGATACAGATGAAACTGTGTTCCCCCACTAAATTTATATGGGAAAGTGCTAAGTTCCAACTTGGTTGTATTTGGAGATGGGATCTCTAAGGAAGTGATTCAGGTTAAATGAAGCCAGAACAGTGGACCCTGATCCATTAAGATTAGTGTCTTTATAAAGAGACACATCAGATTGGTCATGGTGATACACGTCTGTAATTCCAGCACTCTAGTATGTCGCAGCAAGGTCATAAATTCCAACCCAGCCTAGTCAATTTAGCAATTTTGTGAGAAATTTATCTTAAAATAAAAAACAAAAAAGCAGGGTGGGGGAAAAGCCAGGATTGTAGCTCAATGCAAAATGGCTCCAGGGTTCAGTACTGAGGCCAGAGGCAGGGTCATTCTTTCTTTACGTATTTGCACACAGAAAAGGCTGTGTGATGTTGTAACATTGTGAAGGTAGCTGTCTGAAAGGCAGGAAGAGACCCCTCACCAGAAACCAGCTTTGATGGCACCTTGATCTGTGGAAAATAAATGTCCATGTTGAAGTACCCTTCTTTGTATTTGTTAAGACAGCCTGAGCTGAGACACAAGAGTTTTGTCATAGAGGCAGGGTGTTTTGTTTGCAGAACGTGTCTCAGCTCACATGGGATCAGAGGGGGTGTCCTCTACGTAGCTGTTGTGACAATGCAGTAAGCCTGCAAATCTTGAAAATCCAGAAGTACCCTCTGCCAAACCTCATGCAATGGGCAGCTGCTCTGGGTCCAGGATAGTGGTATAGGTTATTTGCTTGTTTAACAGGGTCTCACTATGTAGTCCAGGTTGCCATTGAATGTATGATGATCCTCCTGCCTATCTCCCAAGTTGCACTATGCCTGGCAACACTGGTATAGGTTGATGGGGAGATTGAAATGGCAAATGACAGCGACATCCAAAGCAAACCAAGAAAGCATTGATCAACTGAAAGGGTTTGGCAAGGGAAGCAAAGAGTTAAGAGTCCTGGCCCAGTGAGATGTCAGGGATTCACCTCCAGCCCAAGGCTTTCAGGAAGTCCCCCAAGCCAGCCCCTGCATTCCTGTGCTTTCTAATACCTAAAGGAACCCAGAGAAGAGCAAGCTTAGCAGTATCAGCATGTGTTCACCAAGACTCTTCCCTCCTCAGCCAGTCTCCTAAAGAACTAAAAATAAAACAGGGAACAAATTGCTGGTGCGGTGGTGCACATCCATGTCCTAGCACTCTAGGAAGCTGAGGTAGGAGGATGACAAGTTCAAGCCCAACCTGGACAATTTAGTTACTTAGGGAGAACTTGTTGCGAAATTTTTTAATTTTTTTAAAAATAAAGATTGGAATACAGGCACGGTGACACACACTTAGAATTCTGGCACTCAGGAGGCTGAGGCAGGAGGACAGTTATGAGTTCAAAATCAGCCTGAACTACATAGTACAAGAACAGTCCCTGAACTACATAACAAGACACTGTCTCCAAAGTAAATAAAAAAAAAAAATAGAAGATTTGGAATGTAACTCAATGCAAAGGCCCTGAGTTCAATCTCCAGTACCACACACATGCACACGCACACACACAATACTGAGAGTAGAGGATCATTAAACAGCAGAATTCAGCCAAAGGAGTTGCTGAAGGCATCAGACCTCCTCTACACAAAAGGCTTCCAAGAAACGCAATGAACAAGGACAACTAAGTTACCCTGTGACCTCAGACCTCTAATTACCCCAATGCCCCCAGGTATTGGAAGCTTATGGGGAGTCACAGCAGTGTCTTTTTCGTCTGACCCATCTTTTCTCTAAGGTTTTGTTTATTTCTATATATATCCTTCCTCTGCCAAATGAGTAATCACCTCCCTGCATCTCAAGGTCATATTACCAAGAGAGTCCAATCTGACCCTCAAGCCCTCCCTAGGGCACTGCTTTCTCAAAGAGCCGCTTGCTGGTGCTGTAGGCAGCCTGCCCAGCTCTTCCAGGCCATGACCTGTGGCAGGGTGGTGGAGAGGGGTGAAGATCCCAGCATCTTTCCTGCAAGAGCAGGGAGTTCTCAGCTCTTAATACCGTAGCCAAGGACTCGACTCCCAGTGGTCAGTTCTGGTGGTCACACAATAAGAAGCCTGCAGGAGATTGGTCTTAGAGTTCAGTGGTGCTGTGTCCCATCAGAGACCTTATGCCTTTCTGGCAAGTTTCTGGACAGTAGTCACAGCAGCTTAATGAATGCATCATATCTTAAGACTTTCCCTGATACCCTCAAAAAGTGTCCTTATGTCGCAATAAAGAGTTACAGTCCCACCTCCAGCTGCAAGAGAGGTATCAGGTGTTGGCAAAGTTGACAGGGAAAACAGAATCCAGTGACAAGGCAGAGAGATGTCCACCATGCCCCTGTTCTGGCCAGTGAACAGTCCACTGCCACACAGTAGTATATGCTATGATCTTCAGCTGAGACACTGTATTGGACAGGTTGTATAACCTTTTTGAGGCTCGTGTTCCCAAAACAGAAAATGAGACTGCTAATGCCAACACTACACAGCTGTAAAAATTAGTAGACAATAATACATAAGAAAGTCCATTTCAGTGCTGGATATATATTCAATACACATCTGTCTTTTCCCATCACGTACAGAGTAAATCCACAATAAATATTTGGTGGCTATAAACATCGCTTAACTGGAGGGTTATCCACTTGAATCTTGCTGGATATTTGTAAAAGGAAAATAAAGGATTGATTTGATATGCAAAGTAAAAGTAAACATGAAGTTTGGCACACTATGAATTAATTTAAAATGCAATCATACTCCATTGTATTTAACAGAGAGCTCACCAACTACATTAAAGTATCTAACACATTTCCTGCAGCTGATTACCCACTGTTACTTTTCCCAGCTGGCAACTTAAGAAGTTTTTCCTGCAACTGGGGCAATTATAATTCTTTCATTTTGGCATTTTGTCCTTCTCCCTCTCCCTGTTTCTCTCCCTCTCCCTCTATCTCTCCCTCTTCCTCTCCTTCTCCCTCTTCCTCACCCTTTCCCTCTCCTTTTCCCTTTTTCTCCCTCTCCCTTTCTTGCATTGTAGAGTCTATCTCATCTGCCATAAAACACAATAACTATAGTTTTGCCTTCAGCTGTCCTCCTCACAAACGGTTCACAACACTAGTTAAAGTATGTTTTTCACACCTACACCTTTGACAACATAATCAGTGGATTCAACTTACATTGATTTCCTGGCTCTTTATCAAATTATCCCTGATTATATCACCTCCCAGTTCCATTTATGAATCTTTTCCCAGCCAATTATACAAAAACCTTTGGTTTCTTCTTTCTCCTACAAGTCGTCATCAGAGGTTCCTGCTCCCTACCCAAGTCCCATGAATTCTTCCTAAAATTCAAAATTCATCTCAGAGCCCACCTCCTTTAGGAAACTTGTGCTAGCAATGGTATACCAACAAAACTGGACCATCTGAATGTTCAGTTTTTCAACAAGTCTGCAAACCCATCAGACAGGGATGGGACTCTTGCCCTGAGATTCGAGCACCTCTGTCCTGGTTACAGTGCCTACACTGTAAGGCTGTGTGCGCCTGGACGTGCTGCAGCCATCTTTAGGGCCGTTTCCTGGTGGTACTTCTCATGTGGAGTGGGACAGCCTCACCGTCACCATGTGACACTGGTAGAGTAGATAATGTCTCAAACTCCAAGTGGGGGGTTATAGGCTTGTGCTCCCACACCCTCCTGCCTAAGTGGCCCACAGTACTATTTTTGCTGGGACACATTATTTACAAATACATAAAATATGTAGGGATTTTTTTTTGGTTTGTTTCTGTTTTGGTAGAATGAAATGGCTGTCTCTCTGACTCTCTCTCTGTCCCTCTTTGTCTCTCACTCTCTCTGTCGCTCTCCATATATATGTGTGTATATATATTTTATGTGCGTATTTTGCTTGTTTGTTTGTCTTTTTGAGGCCGGGTTTCACTACACAGTTCAAATTGATCTTAAACTCTCTTTGTAGCCTAGGATGACTCACAGTGATACTCTTGCCTCAGCTTCCAAAGTGAGGCCAACTTACAGACATGCGCCATCATGCCCTGCCTTACATGTTTTTTGTTTGTTGGTTGGTTTTGGTTTGTTTTATTTTGTTTTTTTTTTTTTTTGAAACAGGGTCTTGTTGTATAGTTCAGGCTGGTATTGAGTTCACTAGGTAGCCCAGGCTGGCCTTGAACTTACAGTGTTCCTCCTATCTCAGCCTCCCAAGTGCTGGGATCACAGAAGTGCACCTTTATGTGTGTATTTTTAATCATTGCTCTTCCGATATGGAGTGTTACCACCTCATGTTCCATTAGCATCCTGTTACTCAGTGTTCAGTGTGTGTGTTTGCACAGAGCCTTTGAGAGTCAAGTTGCCCCTTCCACATGCATCTCTTGGTCACTCATAGGCATGATACAGTCAAAATGCTAAGTAGATACTTGCTCTAATGTATTGTTTTGGGAATAATGAAAAGAAAACAGTCTGTATATGTGCAGTACAGATGCATTTTTTTCTTTTGTGGAAGAAAAGAGTTTCATTATGTAGTTCAGGCTAGACTTGAACTCACAGTGATCCTCCTGCCTCAGCCTCCTGAGTACTGAGATTACAGGGATGTGCCACCACACCTGGTTCAGAAGCAATTGTTAAACACTGTTTTCTATCTTCAGTTGGTAGGACCCACTGATGTGGAACCTGTGAATTCAGAGAGCCAACTGTGTGTCTGAAGAATAAATTCTCAGTAGGTATTGCTGCCCACTCTCTAGAGAGGTGGCACCTACTTCTCCCACCACAGTGTAGGACCCTATCCACAGTGTAGGAGCCACATGCTCACAAGTGCCAGCGAGATGTCCTCAGCCTTAAGCATGGCCCGGCTCTTTTACTTGGTAAAAGGCCACTGGAATGTCCCCCAGGAGATATTTACAAGCTATGAACACCAAGCTGTAGGGTGGGATTGGAGAGGGAGGAAAAGGGAAGCAAAGAGAAAGGGTAAGAGTATTGTCAGTACATCTGTGGACAAGTGTGCTTTATTTTAGTTGCTGACTCAGGAAGAAGTAGGACCTCCGAATCTTATCTCCATTGGTGTCACCTAGCTTCTGAAGCAATGCTGACACAGTGAATCCAAAGTGGTCTCCATAAGACCTTCTTTATTCTTTTTTTTTTTTTTTTTTTTTGAGATGGGGTCTCCTAATGCAGTTCAGGCTGATCTTGGACTCAGAATGTAGCTCAGACTGGCCTCAAACTCATAATAATTCTCCTGCTTCAGCCTACTGAGTAAGGGATTACAGGCATGCACTATTAATGCCCAGCTCCATAGGACTTTTGCTCACTGGGAGAAAGGCATCTTTTGAAGAAAATATGTCCAGAATTAATAAGTGTGGGGTCCATGACATCCTTCCAGTGCCTAACAGGATAGCTCCCTGACTCTGGCAACTTCTTTAAGGGATATTGTATGTGGGTTGGAGAACAGCATCCTGATCCTCTAAGGTCCCTCCTCATCAAACCAGCCTCAGCAGCACCTGAGGGTAATGTGGGTCTCTTGATTTCATGTGCTTTTATATTTTCTCTACTTAAGTTTTCTCAGGCTGTTAGAACATACATGAATTTGTATCTAGTTAGACTAAACACAGAAATTCACTGTGTATTCAAGATGAAGAGTTATTGAACTTGGGGAACATAGTCCCTATCACAGCATTCATCAGCAAATGCTTGAATGACAGTGACAAGGCCAGAGGGTGCCACACACATGGATCAGTGGACCTCAGCCAATGAAGTAAAGGCCCTGGAAAAGGGGTGAGCCAGTGAAGAGAGCTAGGTGCTGAGGTCAGAATCGGCTCTGGGTTGGTTTTATCAATGATGTATCAGGTTGTACCCTCGGTAGAGGATGTAACATCCTGAAGTTGGTGCTATTACCAATTAGTGGAAATGTTAATAACTGCATAAGCCACCCAACAGAGGAACTGTAACAATAACACAAAAAGAGAGCAAGAGCTTTAGGGGGGAAAAAAGCATAGCAATAATACCTTTATGAGACATTAGAATGATAATTTATACAACTCAACTACTAAAGTAATCATTACATATAATCATGATTATTAATTGTAAACAATATAATGTAAAAATCTTATTAGCAAAGGACTCTGTTTAATAACATTAGAAGGGATTATTTTCTTAGAAAATATTGAGCAAAATAGCTGGCTTTAGAGATAGATTTACAAATGGATTTGAATCCAGTTTCAGGAAATTGCTAAGTGAGTTTGGGTAAATTAGTTAATGTTTTTTGCTTTCCATTTTCTCACTAAGAAATGAGCACAGCAAAGTGTTCTTTTTAGGCTATCATGAGGATTAAAAATCAACAGATTTAGAGTTTCAATTATACAAAATGAGTATATTCTAGAGCTCTGTTCTACAAAAATGTGCTCATAGTTATAATACTGTATCATATATTTTGAAGTCATATTAAAAGTACAAATCTTTTGGTGTTTTTATCACAATAAAAATTTTTAAATAATAACATGTATAAAACAGATATAACTAATAAAAAGGAAAAATAAACTTAATGAAACTATTTACTTAAAAAAACAGATGTCACCAGCGGCCTTTAATTAATACTTATTTGTTTTAAATTGTTGAAATATCATCTTACTTTTTTGTTTGTGCTTCTCTTTCAATAAAAGTAATGCTTAAGTTTAGTCAGTAACTCTGGTTATGCAAGGATTCTCTGTGGTTGAGTGAGAAGTCAGGGAATCTGTGACTTGTCAGATTTTGCAAGTAGCTGATCTGACTGTGGGTCAGACCCTTTCCAGATCACAGCTTCCCTTCTCCCACTGTTCAAACCTGCAGCCCAGCTCAGCTGTATTGTGCAACCCCTTCTGGGATTTCACCCTTCAGGAAGAGGGCCCTACAAAGTCTGGGTTTGAACCCCAACAGTGTTGAGAATTCGTTAACTTTAATGGTGAAAACATTAAACCTCAAAGTGAGCTTACAGTTTGATTTATTAATCTTTCACATTTTTAGGACTTTTCCTCCTAACATTTTATTAGAAAAATGTGTTCAAATACAGAAAAATTAAGCAAATCACACTATGAAGTTCCATGCATACATCCATTAGATGTTATAAGAAATATTTTGGTGCATTTATCATATAATTACCCATCTATCCATCCCTCTACTTCCCCATGATCATCTAACTTTAAAATACATGCTTTATAACCCCTGTTAGGAAGCCCTGATTTGTAGCATCTCCTGATTCCTGTAGCATAAAAAAGCCAACACCAAGCTCCCAATGTTATGTCAGTGAGCACAGAGCTGGGAAGGGGCCACAATTGGCTCTCACAGGCTTGGGTGAGCCAGTTTCAGTCTTCTGTAGTCAAATGCTTTATCTTTCTTATTCCTTTACCATTCTTACTTTTACTGAAATTAGTGTCTCAGACAGAGAGAGTAGAGTGTCTTGTATCACCTCTCCCCTTTGTAGTATACTTCACGTTTACCACAATCATCTGGGACCACTGAAAGTTCCTTGTACTCTCAGCAACTCAAGCAGTTGACAGGCTCAGCCCCTCCCAGGAGCAAAAAACCCAACTTCAAAGAGTGCTTAGGAAGACTACCAGGAAGGGATCCTCTTAGAGAAAAGCAAAAGGTATAACAAGGAGAAAATACTCTTTCCTTTTTGCTTTTTTTTTAAATATAGCTTTATTTAAAAAAATGTTTTATTACTGTATGTCTACAATCTATGAGTATATTCATCACAGTGAATTGGTGCATATACATATCACATTTTGATTTTTCACTTTCTCTACTCTTTTTGTATAATGATGGAGAGGAGAGCCAGGTGCTCATACCTAATTTCTGGAAGATATCTTTTCCTAGGAAAAGCAAATTAAACTGTCTCTTTCCTTCCTATGACTGTATCTAGAGTGTTTATGAAACTCCAGGGTAAGGCAAAATTACCTGCAAATGGGCTACTAAATAGCACTGGGCTTGTAAACAGGGAAAAATGAGGCATCACTACTTCAAATGGGGTCCTTTTTTTCACTCATAATGGTGGAATAGATAAGAAGTTTGAGCACCAACTAAGCAGTGAAGTAAAAGTTTATCTTTGGCCAAAAATAGAAGCGGGAAGTTAACTTGCAAATCAACTTCTCAACTTTCAGAGGTTGGAAGGATATAGACACAGGGAAAGAATTGAAGGAGAGGGATAGGCTAACAAAGGGGAGAAGTGCTCAAGTCTTTTCTGAGAATGGCTGAAGATTTTTTAGGAATCTAGGAGACATTCCTTCTGCAATCTTTGGGTTCTTTCTGGTCCTTGTCATGGCAATTGTCCACTGTCACCATTCCAGGGAGTGAGTCCTTCAGCATGCAGGTGCATGGTAGGAAGTCACAATTTGGTCTGGTGTCACTTGGCAGCCATTTTGGATCCAGCCAGATTCAGCTGGACCACCTGAAGAACCTGTGACCTTATCCTCATGGATAAAGAAGGTGGGGCAGCATAGAAACCCAACTAGTTCAAGCAGATAATGCAAGATTAGGGCAGGGTAAAGATGTAAAGTAGACTCAGCCAATCAGTAGCTTTCTATGTAGAGTCCTGCCTTAGTTACCTCCTCCATTACTAGGACAAAATACCCAACACCCACAATTTAAGGAAGGAGCAGTTTACTTTGTTTCATGTTTCAGTTTGTAGTCTGCTGGCTCCAAGGAAGAATGGCACAAAAAAGGGAATGGTGGAGATAGCTAACTGCTCACAGCATGTGGGACAGGAACAAAAAGTGGGACAGGAAGGAGCTGTGGAGAGGATGCCCCTTTTAGCAGTGACCACCTCTTCTGGGTAGATCCTACCTCCTAACAGGAAGTCAGCCATCTGACCCCAAAACCTAGTCACTTTTCAAAAGCCCCATTTAGGAGCACATGGGGCTCTTGGGAGACATCTAAATATAAACCATAACAGGTCCCTTTGGTTCTAGGCTCTGTTTGGGTGATGTGGCTACAGAGATCAGCAAATGAATTGTTCAAGAGGTGACAGTCTAGTGGTGGGTGATGGAAGCATATAGTTGTCTTCCAGATTGGGCAACATTTTGGATGATGGAAGGAAAGGGTAGAGAGCATTGTAGGCTGAGGACCAAGTGAAAGCCTGTTGCTGAAGGACTTGGAGGATCCAGAGACTGGGGAGGAGACCCATTTGGGTGCTTCTTAGTCACTTTTCTCTCCTTGCTGAAACATAATACACCACACCCAAAGTTAAGGGAGGAAAGGTTTATTTAGTTTATAGACTGCATAGGTTTTTAGTCTGTAATTGCCTGGCCCCAAAGCAAGGTGGCACATGGCAGAGGGGCAAACATTCTTGACTGGTGAAGACAGCAAAAGCAGAAAAGTCAAAGGGGAGGAACAATCTTTCTCATGGCTAGTGTAGCACTCACACCTCCAATCCCAGTGTTATGCCATGACCAGTCACAAACTCTAGATACAGTCACCTCTGAAAAGCCCCCCCCATCCCTGAACTGCATGGAGCTTTGGGAGGATATCCAGACACAAACCATAACAAGTGCAGAGGGCAAGAGGAGACTCAGGCAGGGGTCAGACCAGAGGATAAGTAGGGTTCATTTTTAGATGGTTTTGAATATCAGTGCAAGGGGTTTGGACTCAATGCAAAAGACAGCCAAGAGCTGCAAAGGTTTTAAGTCAGGGGCTGGCTTGTTCACACAGCTATGGAAGGGTTTTCAGACAGCTCTGTTGAAGAGAGCAGCAAAACCTGTGGGCAGGGAGACCACTCACCCAAAGGCTGCTGCAACCTGCAGTGTACACAGCCAATACCCTCTGGCTGTTCTTGTTTCCCCTCACCCCTCCATTGTCTCTCCCTCTCTTGATTTTCCTTCCTTTCCTGTTCTAAACCTACTCTCTTTACTCTACTAGTCCCTTTTCTCCGTCCTTTCTTTTCAGGAGAGCCCAGGAGCTCCCCATCAGACTGCTAGCATAGATTCTTTTGCTTTCTTAGTAACTCTAGCAAAACTTTATGGAGAGACAGTGTACTTCTGAACTGCATCATCTTTATTCATCCAAAACTAATGAGGGGAGGGAGAAGACAAGATGGCCGATCAGTGAGCAACAAAATACAAAGCCTCTCAGGAGAAACAACTCATTTGCCAAAATAAAACACCCTGGAGAGACCCAGACAGAGGGAGATGGATCCTCTTGACACAGGAAGAAATTAAAACGTAAAAAAGCTCATCAAATACTTTGGGACTACAACTGAAACAGCTAAAAATTACAGGACACAGTGTTTTCATGGTTACCTGCCAAGTTTGCGCCAGCTTGAATCCGTGCCAGCAGGCAGAGCTGCCCAAACTCATTCCCACCACCACTCACAGGAAGCACAGCAGCGCAGAAGTTGGAGGTTGGTGAGCCCAACGGAGAGCAGAGAGCGGAGAGCGGAGCCAGTGAAGGGATCTTCATTAATCCATGGTCAGTGCTGGGAATGAGACCCCCCCCTCCATGGGAAGGGCGCGATCAAATGGGCAACATGATGGAATTGGACAGGAGGGGCCTGAACTGGGAGTGACAGTGACTTCAGTTGGTTCCTCCCTCCCAAGAGTAGATTCATGGGATTTACTTGGACTGGGCCGCACCCCTGGCTGGGACCCAACAAGCTGTCCCAAATCAATTCCTTGTGCCTAGCAAATACTGACCACGTGAAGGCACCTGAAGTTTGGCTGGCCCATTGGGGAGGGGCAGGCAAATACAGCAGTTGCTTGCACCTCAGTGACCAGAGCAGGGTCACTGCCAGCATGCTTCAGAGGAAACATGGCCAACAGGGAAGGGGACTGGGACCTCCACTGTAACCTGCATGGAGGAAGCCAGGGCCATGACAGGAGAGAGAGGCAGGAGGAGGCCCCCAGCCCAGAACCCTGAGAGCACTGATCCAGGAGAAGGAAAAACAAGGGAGACTGAGGGCAGCAAACACACAACATCAGACATGGCTTCAATGGACATTAAGAGATATCTTTGGGACCTTGTAGACGAGCTCAAAACTGAAATATTAAATCAGGTAAAGCAAAATATGAGTAGAGTAATAAAAGAAATGTTCTCAGGAAGCAGCTCTCAGGATGATATAGAAGGAAGAAGGGAGGAACACAAAAAAAGGAGAGAAACATTCAATAAAGAATATAAAGAAAATATAGAATACATGAAGCAGATTCAAAGAGACTACCAGGAAATTATAAACTCCATTCAAAGCTGGCAAAACTCCTTAAAAGAAACTAAGGATAGACTATCAAAATATGAAGACAAGTTTGCAGTGTGTGATCATGAAAGGAAAGATCTCTTTAAAATAACAAGGGAACAGGCAGTAACAATACAAAGGCTAGAAGATGACAAGAGAATCTATAATTTAAGAATAAGAAATGTGAACAAAGAAGCAGGAATACAAACAGGGGAATTACAAAGGCTATTCACGTAAATAATTAAGGAAAACTTCCCAAGCATGGGAAAAGAAAATGACATTCGGTTGTGTGAGGCATACCGAACTCTAGCCACCTACAACCAAAACAAAGCTACACCCAGACATACAATAATCAAGACACCAGAAATTCAATATAAAAACAGAATATTAAAAGCCATCAGAGAAAAGAAACAGATTACCTATAAAGGTAAGCCCATCAGAATCACAGCTGACTTCTCGACACAGACTATCAGATCAAGAAGAGCTTGGAGCGAAGTATTCCAAGCTCTGAAAGAAAATAACCTCCAGCCCAGTTGATGTACCCTGCAAAACTGTCACTAGAAATTAGTGGAGAAACAAGATGCTTCCATGATAAAGAGGAACTGGGGGAGTTTGTGACCACCAATCCAACCCTACAGAGAATACTGAAGGACATTCTAGAGAGAGAGAAAAAAATACCAGGATTTTAGGAACAATGGCAGAAAGGCCTCAGTGAACATGGAGAAAACTAGACAAACAAAGGCAGAAAAATAGCATAGCAAAAATGAGGCAGAGAAGGATAACTAGAATCTCTAACATAGATAGCCTTGATACACTATATTGTTAATACTGCACCAGGATTTAAAACCTACATTACTCACACTACTCTGCTTAGATGTATTATATTCTGTCCCAGTCATTCTACCTGGACTAGATTTGAGGGCACAGACAGCAATCCCAAAAATAACAGGATATAGTATGGTAATCATCCTTAATTTCCTATTAACTTAATCTAAAGCTCTG
>PVLA01016254.1:0-21460 GCA_004027455.1 Hydrochoerus hydrochaeris
ACTTATGGGAGTGTGGCAGTCCCTGTGAGGACAGCTCCTGTCTTAGGTCAAGGACTCTTCATATGAACCCAACCAGGCCTTACCCGTCATGGGCTGCAGGACAGCAATAGGTCCTGTGCCTGTCTTAGGCGGCCTGTAGGGAGCAGCATGATAGCTTCATGGCTGCCGCTCCATCTCTCCCTCCTGTGGGCATCCAGTGCATCGGCCTACATTTCCCAGGATCCTTTCGCCCCACCCAGGAAATGACAGTGACCCATCCGTAACTTCCTGCCCCCGCTTCTTTGTAAGCCAGGGACACTTCCTCAATAAACGAGGTTTGATTGGAAAACTTCAACTTGCCTCCGTCTCTCTCTCTTCACCCTGCCCCCGCCCCGTTTTCCTTCCTCTAGGGGAAAACCCACGCATTGGTCCGCAGGCCGGATCACTGAACAATGTTCCTGGCTTATAAAGAAGCGGGGGCAGGAAGTTACGGATGGGTCGCTGTCATTTCCTGAGTGGGGCGAGACGATCCTGGGAAATGTAGGCCGACCCACTGGACACCCACAGGAGGGAGAGATGGAGCGGCAGCTGTGAAGCTATCATGCTGCTCCCTACATGAATCAACTCTAAAATGGTAAGGAACATCTAATTCCCAAGTGACTTTTGATAACATTTTTGTATTACTTCAATTTCAGTATTATTTTTCAATGCTAGATTTTTGCAATTCAAATTGCTGATCATTGTATAATTTTTCTTAACTTGATTTCATGTTGTGAACGTTCATATAATGAATGTTATAATGAGCATAGAAATTGTTTAAAACTTTTGTTTAGAGATTTCTGTGATAGTAAATCATCAGTAGGCAAACCTGTGCCATTATGGATGAGTCACTAAATATATTCATATATTTAATACAACTTAAATATTTACAAGTTCAATTATGAAATCATAACTTTTTGTTTGTTTATTTTTGTTTTTTTGAGACAGGGTTTTGCTATACAGTTGAGACTGGCCTTAAACTTTCAGTTATCCTCCCAAGCAGTGAGGTTATAGATAGGGCCCATCTAACTTTCTAGAACACATTATGCTTCTGTGTTCCTTAAGGGCATTGCTCCCTGTGGGCAGTCTTTCTGTCTTTCTTTTGTTGCAATAGTAAATTGTATCTTTTTGTGTGTCTTAGTTTTGGGCTTTTTTATTCTCATCTAATTTACTGTCATATAGAAGAGTAGTTTAAAAACATTTTTGTTTTTAGTTATATGAATGAGTTCTTTTTAGTACAAGCTTTCTCATCCTCTAACATATGAAAGTTTAAACACATAACAATACTTGAAGAATTTTTTAGCCAAATATCTGTATGCCTACCACCTAGATTTGATCATTTGCTTCCTTTATCATGTGTCTGTGTATCAAACTTATCATTAATACAACTTTTAAATATCATTTTAGTTTTTGATGCATTTCTAAGTTTTAGGCATCTAAACATTTACCATTAAATATTTCAGTAGGTATATAGTAATTAAGTTCTATTAAATAATAGCTTTGTTATTCACATACCATATAATTCATCAGTTTAATGTGTATAGTTCAATTGGGCAAGATGGTGGGCACCTCTTAATTCCAGCTGTTTGGGTGGTTGAAGCAGGAGGATCACCACTGCTTATTCAACACAGCAAAATCTCACCTCAAACAAATAAATGAAATGTGTAATTCAGTGGTTATAATATGTGCAGCCATTACCAAAGTCAAAATATAACTTTTGTGCATGTGTGTATGACTGTGTGTGGTACTGGGAATTAAACTGGGGACTTGTATGTGCTAGATAAGCACTCTGTCACTGAGCTATATCCCTAGCTCTAATATTAGAATATTTTTATCAACTCAGAAACTTCATACTTTTTTACTAATTTGTCTATTCCTCCATTCCTCCACCTTTAGGCAACCACAAAAGTACTCTCTGCCTCTATAGATTTGCCTATTCTGGACATTTAGTATAAATGTAATTGTATAATATGTAGCCATTTGTGAGTGGCTTTTTTCATGCAACCTAATGACTTTTTTTTATTTTATAGAGAAAAAACAATGATACAGAATTTCAAAACAAACTAATAGGGGTTTAACAATGGATGATATATTGTGTATTGTTATCTTCAAAGTAGTGCTCGGATTATAAGACATAGTTATAAAAAACTGATAAAACAATATAAGCACAAACTATTGTTTTCAATGAACCAATAGAGATTAATAATATAATTGTCTTAGGTTCTATATCTATCTATCTATCTATCTATCTATCTATTTATATATATATATGTTTTTCTTTTCCTTCTTTTTTCTTTTCCCCCACCCAGTTGTTCTTTCCTTTTAAGTAGTTTCTTCCCCTTTCACACTATCTGTTGTACATTTTGAATCTTATTTACTCTTTCAGTTTCTCACACTAGGGAGACAATAATGATGTGTACACATGTGAGTCTGATTTATTTCACTTATGAGTATGGTCTCAATTTGCATCCATTTATAAAAGCTTCTAGTTTATGCTTCTTTATAACTGAGTAGTACTCCATTCTGTAAAAATACCTCATATTTTTTATCCATTCCTTGGTTGACAGGCATTTGAGTTGTTTCCAAGATTTAGCTATTACAAATTGTGCTTCTATAAACATGCATATACATATATCGCTGTAGTATGGTGTTTTTAATTCTTCTGAGAAAATATCCAGGAGAGGATAAGCTGAGTCAAGTGGGAGCTCTAATTCTAGTTTTGTGAGGAATCTCCACACTGATTTCTACAGTGGTTGTACTGGTGGTCTACACTTCCACCAACAGTGGAAAAGGATTCTTTTTTCCCTCCAGCCCCTCCAGCATTTGTTATTGATTGATTTCTTGATGCTAGCCATTTTTATGGGGTGAGATAGAATCTCAGTGTTGTTTTAATTTTCATTTTTCAAATGAACAATGACATTGAACAGTTTTCCATATATTTACTTGCGATTTATATTTCTTCATTTGATAAGTGCGTATTTATCTCAGATGTCCATTTTTAGATTGGGCCTTTGAATTTAGGGAGTCTGATTTTCTTCAGTTCTTTATGTTCTAAATATAAGTATTTTGTCTGAGGGACATTTGCCTAAAATTTATTACCATCTCTGCGTTTTCTTTTCACTCTGTTGGTGATTTTTTTGACGTGCAAAAACTTTTTAATAAGATGAGATTCCAGTTGTTAATTCTTTGAAGTATTTTCTGTGTCATATGAAAAGCCAGTTTTCCAGCACCATTTATTAAAGAGGCTGTCTTTCTTCCAGGGGACATATTTGGCCCCTTTGTCAAAGATAAGGTGACAGCCTAATTAAGGCTTGTCCATTTTATAGTGTGTTGTTTTTGTATCTCAGCAACTGATGGATATTTTTATTGTTCACTTTTTTATTATAAGTGATGTTTTTATAAACATTTGTGTGCAAATGTGTGTATTTTTATTTCTCTTGTATATAAATTTGTGTATAGAGTTGCTAGGTCATCTAGGAAATATGTTTGTCTCTTTGAATAACTACCATACTGTCTTCCAAAGTGTCTGTACCATTTAATATGCCCACCATCAATACATGAGGGTTTCCATTTCTTTATATATTCACCAACACTTGTTTTCAGTTTTCTTTTGTAGTCATCTTAGTGATGTAAAGTGGTATCTCATGATTTTCTCTAAAGGCACTGTGGTGGTGTGCAACTAGTCATGTACTTATGCTATTCAAAACTTTTAGACATGTGTTTTTTTTTTTTCACTAAACATAGATTGTTGGTTTCTTGTTTTCTGTGCATGTGTATGTGTGTGTAGTGCTGGGGATTGAACACAGGACCTTGAACATGTTAAGTAAATATCCTGTCCACTAAGCTACATCCCTGCCTCTAAATTTTTAATCACTGCATAGTATTTCATTGGGTCTGCACCTTTATTGATTCAATTATGTTAATACACCTAAAAAAATTTCACAACTTTATGTGCCAATCTCACTATTTCTTTTTTGAAATTTCTCAAAGTGGATTTTGTGGATTCTAGTACTCTTTTAAAAGTATTCAGTACAAAGTGGTAAATTGTCCCCAAACTTTTTCAGTAATACTCCTTCACAAGAAATTGTGTTTTGAAATGTCATCAATTTTATATATAAATTCTGTAATCATCCATTTAACATCCATTAAACATCTATGATTGATGAATATACAGTTGAATCTACCAGACTCTGAATTTTGCATATTCACACTGGGAAATGTCTTCTAATTTGCTTCCTCTCGATTGTTTTTATTCAATTTTTTATGAAATTAGTTGGGTTGCATTTCCAGAGTAGCTATAAATAATGGTGATAATATTTCTTATTCTTACCTTGCTCTCAATGTTAGAGAAAGTACTTCTGTTGTTTCACAGGGCATATGTAAGACATATGATTTTTTTTGATATAAAGTTTACAACATATCAGACTAGCAATTTTGAAGTCAGCTGTTGAGTAGCTCTTAGGTCATACACAGTGCATCTATCAATTCTGTCTAGTTCCAGAACATTTTAATCACCTACAAAGCAAATTTTGTATGAAATTAAGCAACCACACATATTATCCCTTCTCTCACAATCTGGAATCTGCCAATAAGCTTTATGTCTTTATGGGTTGATTTAATCTAGACATCTCATATGAAAGGGATCATATAACACTTAGTGTGGCACTTAGTGTGACTTCTTGCACTTAATCATAAGTTTTTTGTGGTTATGTACTGTGTCCTGTGGTATTCTTTCACTGATTAGCCTGGCCCTGCACAACTCTGTCTTAGCTTTCAACTTGGACATCAGCCAGAGGAAAAGCTTAGGGTCTTCTCAGATGTTTCTGAACAGGAATCATATCCTAGGTATACACAAGGCTTTAAATTCCTCGGTACACATAAATGTTTGTTTGCTTGTGTTTTGTTTTATTTTTGTAAAAACAGATCTGTCTGAGAAGGCGTTTGGCATTTTAATGGTTCTCCTTTTCCACTTCTCCATTCATAGTCAACTCACTGCCACCTCATCAAAGAACGACATATTGCCCATGCAATTGAAAGTACTTTGATACCATTGAGTAAAAATATGCTGGCACCTGTACACAGAGAGAATGTGTACTCAAAGTGAGTTAAACCTCAGCCTACAGGTCCTGGTCCTGGGAGCAAGACATAGAAGGTGAACTGGGAAGAAACTGATGGAACTGGATATCATGTTGTAGAGACACCGTTGATCAGACACCTGGCTTCAAACATTATGCATCAGTTCTTCAGCTATGATTTCTAGCTAGAAATTTAGAGTAGTTCATGAAGAAGGCTAAAAACCACAGCATCCTGGTTACTGGCCATTTTCCAATAACAAAAGAAAATGATTAACACTCAGGTAATATAGAGGTTCTTTTTTTGTCCTCATTGTGGTCTGAGTTTATATTTGTAATCCCATGGAAACATTATTGGAATACTGGCAAATTAATTTTAATCTACCATCTCCAGTGCAATCCATGGTGAGAATAAAGATACTAATACTTATGGTTAAGGGCAGCCAAGGAGTCCTAAGTCTGGTCTAGATGAGGATTTATGGAACAAAGGCCTTGACCCAGGGCCTAACCCAGATTTTATTCTTGAAGAAGGGAGTGGCTAAGGGATGAGTCACTGTGAGAATTGCAGTAATTATGAGTACTGTGAGCTGGGCTACCTAGGAGGCCAGACACAATTGAGGTAGCATTTAATGTTTAGAAGGGTGCTTTAGTTTTGATGTATAAAGCTTTTCAACCCTGACAAGTCATAGCCTCTTATCTCAAGGTTTGAACCCAGTTGACAGCCCTGGAGCTGTGTGGCTCTGCTATTTTGTTGGGCTCAACCATTTAGAGGGAGACACCAAGGCAAGGAAACAGGACTGGCACCTGGCTTCAAACATTATGCATCAGTACTTCAGCTAGCCCTATTTATAGTGCTTAAGCCAATTGATGGGAAAAGGAAATACTTTAGCCAGCTCTGCACACATCAGTACATGGAGATAACTTTTAGGTTTAGCCAAAGTGGAGGTAATTGCTCTTTATTCAAGAAGAGCTGTGTAGGTGGTCCACTACAAGGTAACTTTGTGTTTTATTTTTTTCTTCAGTCTGTGATTAATTCCTGACAACCTTTAAAAGTGAAATTAAGTGGAAAAAGTCTAAATTTTCTAAAACGGAATTTGTGCCAAAATACCCTTAAACTCTAATTTTAACATCAAGGTAAAGTAGAATCAGGAGTATATTGTTTCTAGTGTGGTGTCATGGAAAGATATTTGATCTTTATCCTTACTTTCTGGCTTAGAGCTCCTAAAAGCCTTGGACTAGTTTGATATCATTGATATAGTTCATAGGCTCCTCTTTTATTATAGTAAAATGACTTTTTGTGGTTCTCTAGATAGCTTCAGGTTGGGTGAGACTGGTTATCTGAAAAACCAAGCCTTATTTAAAAGCTTGAAACTTTTGGCCTTATTCCCAACTTCCACTGAGGGTAGTGAGGCTGGAGATTGAGTCCAGTCCCCATTGACCAGTGTAAAATCAGTCATTTCTAATAATGAGACCCTCCTTGAAGTATGGGGTTGGTGCATACATTGAGGTACTGATAGTACGGTATGCCGAGAGAGGGCATGACTGCATACCATAAATCTTGCCATATGTGTCTCTTCTATTTGACTGTTCCTGAGTTACATATTTGTTACCAGTAAATTCTAAACATGACAGAAATTTCTACTTGGATGAATGGTTGGGGAATAAATAACAACTAGAGAATATTTTTGTAGGATTTTACTTCCACAATGCATTAAACAACAACAGATAGGTATATAGATACAGAGAGAAAAAGTAATTTTTTTCCATTATCATTACAAGGAAATCACAGGACTTTGTTGTTACAGGAGTCACTGACACTGGAGGATGTGGCCGTGAGGTTCACCCAGGAGGAGTGGCAGCTTCTGGGCTCTGCTCAGAAGGACCTGTACCGGGACGTGATGCTGGAGAACTACAGCAGCCTGGTGTCAGTGGGTGAGGATAGCTGCTCCCTGTCATTTAGAAGATGCATGTCAGTAGCCTTTCCTTCTTCAGCTCCTAGAAGCCCTGAAGGGTGTGTGGTGTCTTGAGTGGTAGATTTGTAGTTTCTCTCTGGCCTCAGATAGAGAATGTAATGTGGCCTCTTCTACAAGAAGAGTCTTTGATTTTCAGGCATAAGCTACCTAGTTCCTAAAAGAGAACATTCTTCCATGTCGACAGGTCATAGTCAGTTTGATGAGCCTAAGATTTCTGTCAGTTTGATGAGCCTAAGATTTCTGTCATTTCCCATGAACAGGGTGTCAAACCAACAAGCCAGATGCCCTCTCCAGGTTGCTATGTGGAGAACCATGGACAGTGGAGGATGAAATCCACAGTCAGATCTGTCCAGGTGAGTGAGGAATACCTGCAAGGATGGTGGCCCAGTGAGTCATACTCTATTTGTTATAAGTGTCACAATTGTGAGTGTCTGACAATACATAAATGGAGCCCACATATCTCTTTCTCTGCATGCAAAATGTGTTTCTCTTAAGGTGTTTATAAGCATGTATACTTCTTTATCTCTGCTTGGAGTTGGTCAATGTTTATTTCTTCTAGGTCTTGACTTTTTTCTCTAGGTTTCTTCTTTTTGGGATTCTCAAATCCTGCCATTCTTTTTCCTCCACCAGAATGTCCCTAGCTGTGTCTTTTTCTTGTCTTGCTGTGAAACTCTGGTTTCCATGGCTTTCTTCCATGAGATTTTTGATTTCCATAATGTCTTCTTACTGTACTTTCCATTTTGCACAATGTTGCTTTCCTTTGCTAACAGTTACCCCCATCTTTGATTGTGTGCCTCCATAGTGACCTGGTCTGGTGCTTTCCAAATTTCTGTTTCCTAAGCATCTCTGTCCCCACTCTGAGACCCTAAAAGGACTGTTTTTCATGTTTTGTTATATTCACAATCCTATAAATTTTCATCATTCCAATTTATTAAGCTCATGTTCTTTGTAGAATTTTTCAGAATGATATGTCTCTTAATACTTCCTCACTTACCTGTTTGGACTATGAAATCTTTTTCATGGCATCTTGTATCTGTCCTGGCCACTGTGGAGGTAACTTGAAACTTCCCTGCCACCTGAGTTCCCTTAAATTTTCAAAAGAATTCTCATCTTTTGTTTCCACCCCATGCCAACTCACTGAGCTTCATGCCTCCTTTGGTTTAATTTCTCTGTACAGTTATTAACTCTGATCACCATTTTAGTTTCCTTTAAGTGATAATTACTGTACTCATTCTCTTAAAGCTTTTGTTAATTCTATCCTGTGATGGAATTAAGTTCCAATTAATCATAGTCATCTAAGAAAACTTATGTTCTTTCAAGTGATATTTTAGTCACACCTCAAACTTGATTTTAGAATTTGCTTTCCCCTTCCTTTTCCTTACTCAAGATCATCTACCTTTAAGGCAGTTTCCCCAGTGTGTTCATCTTTGTTTCATTACTTTAAACACTTGGATTGCCTTAAGTATTTTTATAGCCTATCACATACCGTACTGTTCCTGACAACTGTGAACAAAAACAATAAAAATTCTTCTTGGGATAACATTTTACAACAAGGAGGTAGAAAAGTAATCAAAATAAGTGTCTTAAGCTGGGACATGGTTTCTCATGCCTGTAATCCCGGCATTCAGAAAGCTAAAGCAGGAGGATTGCTGAGAGTTCATGAGTAATCTGGGCTACATAGGTCAAGGCTAGCCTGTACTACAGAGGCCCTGTCCCAAAAAACCAAAAACAAGTAAATGTCTTAAAAGTGCTGGGCAGATCAATAAAATGACATAAAGAAACAGGGTAGGAAGGGGCTGGGAGCTGTGCTTTGGGATAGGAATGGCTGTTTGGGAAGGCATCTTTGAGCATGAAGTATGAAGCATGTGAGGAGGTCACCTGGGTGAACTATTTTCCATGACACAGACATGCTTTAGGAACTTGCAGGAAGCTTATTTGAAGTTAGTGGAGTAAAAAGAGTGGAAGTGGTTGGAGATAAGATTAGTGTGGTAGTAGCTAGAATTTAGGATAGACAGGTCATGTAGGAACTTTCAAGAACTTTTTTTCTTTAAAAACAAAAAGAGATGAGAAACATGAGATAGTTTTAAGTAGTGGAGTGGCATGTTATAATTTATATTTAAAAGATCACATTGGTTCCTTTGTAGTAGGAAGATGAGGTTTAAGCCTGAAATCCACATGGGAGATAGTAGCTATAGTACCAGACAGAGTGATCATCTTTGACTTGGGTAGAAAGGGTGAGCATTAACACTTGCTAAATACGCTTAAAAGAGCACAGATGGAGTTTTCTATTGAAGTATTCTGTAGTGCAGTACAGATGAAAAAGACTGCACAAATAGTGATTGGAAAGATGAGTATTTGTTAAATATGTAGCTATCGTGTCTACCAACACTTCTTTCTGTGAGTCCATTTGCATGAGATTTGGGATGACAGCCTACACTAGTCAATATATGAGTGTAAGTAGGG
The DNA here is from genome assembly GCA_004027455.1 of Hydrochoerus hydrochaeris. Classification (NCBI taxonomy): domain Eukaryota; kingdom Metazoa; phylum Chordata; class Mammalia; order Rodentia; family Hydrochaeridae; genus Hydrochoerus; species Hydrochoerus hydrochaeris. The sequence goes on from PVLA01016254.1 coordinate 9,527, forward strand.
CTTCTTGAACCTAGTTTGTGAACCACAATCCTAACATGCTAGAAGACATTGTATTTACTGAGAAATAAAATTTTCCAGGAATAATAGTAGAGGACTATCAGGACTAGGACTACCTATCTCTTGCTCATCATTATAACAAAGGAGTAGAACACAGACAAGATGTATATTTTAGTTTCAAGGAAAACTGGGATAGTTAGAGAAGGACTAAGACCATGAGGCTCTGAGTCCTTGGCCTTCGTTAGGTGCACTAGGAGGTGTGCAAGTAAGCTGCAGGAAGTGATGGGAGTGAACTGCTGATGCAGGCAAGGTTTAAGGATTCAAAGAACAAATAATTTTTGGAAAAGCACACAGGAACAGATCACAGTTAACTAGGAACCTGATTATCTGCTGAGAGAAATTTGGGTACAAGTCACATAATCCTCAGCTGTAGTGTTTCTTTTACTTTGAGGTGCCAGGACTTCATAGACCATTGGCTGGTTTCAGCACTGGCCTTTAGCCTGGGGATTAATTTCATCCCCATGCCAGCCTCAGACTTTGCTACAAGTCACATATGCCTAGGACAGACTCTTAGTTTATTTTATGCCAATTTATTATCATTGCCTGCCTGCTCTGCACCATGTCAGGCTGTCCTCAGAAGAGATCAAATAATGCATAATACATAACTCTTATCATTATCATAAACCAGCTGCTGAATTTGAGACACCATTTGCTACAGTTCATAGCTGTAGGCAGTAAATTGTCCAAATAAACAAGAGGAATAGGGAATGCTTTAGAAATTTATGGAAACAGAGATTGCAGTCACCTAGAATGGGGAATGGTAGCATGATTTAGAGGAGGCATAGCTAGAATTTGAATAAAGAAAATGATGAAGGGCAAGGAAAGAAGGGGATACACATATACAATAACTATATGGCAGCAATAGATATGTTAACTGCATTTATATTTATAGATATATTAGCTGATGATCATTTTACAGTGCATACATATAGTAAGACATCAAATTATACTTTAAATGTATTCAATTTTTATGTATCAGTGATGTCTCCAGAAAGCTATTGGGAAAAAAGAATGTAGGTGTGAAGTTGGAAATATGCAATTCCTTATGAGGCACTGTGAAAATATTGGCTCACACCTGGCCACTTACAAGTTAGAAGGTATTTTTAGGGGGATTAACTCAGCATGAGCATGAGGGTAAGGAATATAACCATGGTTCATTTTTTCCCCCCAGGCTGTTGCAGATGTTTATGTGTAGCTGAGATAGAATTGGGGTGTGAGTTTGTTTTGCATTATCCTTGGATTTACAGTCTTACTTATTACATGTGTGCCAAGTACAGAATGAGACTGAAAAAGATAATAGTTGCTGCAGCACATGTCCTGGAGACTAAGTGGTCTGAATTCCATGGAGAATCACTGTTTTTCTTTCTCATATAGGAGAATGTTTCATAACAATCTAAAATGTTGCCATATTTGTTACAGAAGTTTTCCTTTAAATGTGAAATTAATGCTTTGGTAATTTCCTTTGATGGTGGTCTACAGAATGAAGGATTAAAAGCCTAAAATGACCACCCAACCCAAGAATTTATTATCTAGAAATCAGATGTTGGATCTATAATATTCTAACTCACCTCTTTTGGAATATAGTTCCTGAAACCTATATCCTGATAGGTGCTCATTTCCCTGGTCATTTTAGTGTTTGATACCCTCAGTGGGCTTTTCCAAAACCAAACTCTTAACTATTATTGTAACAGTTATAAGCTTAAGATTAATAATGATTTTGTCTTGTTTCAGTCTACATGTTTTTCTAAACATCTCATTGAGTCACCTGTTTATCATGGTGGTAATTTATTCTTTTTCCATTATTAATAATAGTAATTTTCATGATCTCCAGGCTAGACCTTTCTCAATTTATTTATTCAACTGGACTTTTCATGCCTGTACTTGAGTATTTAAAGCTCATTTCAAGGACAATACTCTTTAAAATGCCCATTTGATTTCTCCAATATTCAGAACCTCTTGAAAAGGGCACTATTCCACTATCAACCTGTAGCAGCTTAACCCAAATAACTAGTGGTCATCCTTAATTCTTCACTTTTATTAATCTCCCCATATTGAAACCATGAGTGAGCCATGTCTTCTTTTTCCAGTTTATATCTTTATTTCCTCCACTTTCCTCTTCACTCTTCTCACCAACCACTTTTCATAGTTTGTATTTAGCACTAACCTTATTTATACTCTGCTCTTACTTTTTATTTTAAGTTGCTGTATTTTACACCTGTCCAAATGAAAATGAAAATGTCTACTGGGAATTTCTTTGACTTGTAATAGTGTGTTATCAATAAAAAACCAATCTTGTAAAATAGTTGTATTATGTTCTATTCTCATGGAATGGTTTGTTATTCTCTTCTTTCCTAGAAATCAAGAAAGCTAATGTACAGTCATGCTCACAAACCGAAGGATGGCTGAAGAGAATAAAAGGCCATAAACGTAATGCATTTGGAGATGCCATTCTTCAGAGGAAAAGTAATTTCCTTTTAAAGCAAAGTCATGATCTATATGACTTACATGAGAAAACACTAAAATCAAATTTAAGTGTAGTAAAACAGAATGGACGCTGTACAGTAAAGAATCCTGTTGAGATTAATGGAGATGGAAAGTCACCCCTCCTTGCCAAGCATAAAAAATTTAATACTGAAATTAAATTCCCCAAATGTGGAAATTCTGTGAATATAAATTCACATCAGATAACTCAAAAGAAAGCTAAATCCCATGTATGCACTGAATGTGGGAAGGTCTTCCTCAAAGGGTTTCACCTCATTGATCACCAAGGAGTTCATACAGGAGAGAAACCTAATGGATGTGGGAGAGCCTTCTCCAGAAAGTCCCGACTCACTGAACATCAGAAAACTCATATACAAGAGAAACGGTATGAATGCACTGAATGTGACAAAATATTCCGCTGGAAATCACAGTTCATCACACATCAGAAAATCCATACAGGAGAGAAACCCTATGTATGCAGTGACTGTGGAAAGGGCTTCATTAAGAGATCTCAGCTTATTAATCATCAGCGAGTTCATACAGGAGAGAAACCTCATGGATGCAGTCTGTGTGAGAAAGCATTCTCCAGAAAATCCAGGCTTATTGAACATCAGAGAACTCATACGGGAGAAAAACCCTATGAATGTGTTGAATGTGATAAGGCATTCCGCTGGAAATCACAGCTCAATGCACATCTGAAAACTCATGCAGGAGAGAAATCGTATATATGCAGTGACTGTGGAAAAGGCTTCATTCAGAAAGGCAATCTTACTGTACATCAGCGAACCCATACTGGAGAGAAGCCTTACACATGTAACGAGTGTGGAAGAGGCTTCATCCAAAAGGGCAATCTCCTTATACATCAGCGTACTCATACTGGAGAGAAACCTTATGTATGTAATGAATGTGGGAAAGGTTTTAGCCAGAAGACATGCTTGATATCACATCAAAGATTTCACACAGGCAAGACTCCTTTTGTATGCCATGAATGTGGAAAATGCTGTTCACATAAGTCAGGTCTCATTAATCATCAGAGAATTCACACAGGAGAGAAGCCCTATAGGTGTGGTGAATGTGGGAAAGCTTTCAGAGATAAGTCATGCCTCAATAGACATCGGAGAACTCACACAGGAGAGAGACCCTATGGGTGCTCTGATTGTGGGAAGGCCTTCTCCCACTTGTCATGCCTTGTTTATCACAAAGGAATGCTGCATACAAGAGAGAAATGTGTTGATTCAGTGAAGTTGAAAAATACTTTCTCAAGGAGTCACAGCTTATCCCATACAAGTGGTCTCCTACAGGAGAAAAATACTATTAGCACAGTGACTTTGCAAAAGCCTTCTGAGGCTTCATTAAACCACAGTGAGTTTCAAGCAAATAGGAATAGAGCCATTGCGAGACAAACAGATGCCAGGTGTTCAGCCTCACCAGAGAATATAATTTGCACTCAAGGGAAAACTTATGAAGGCAGTGAATGTAATGATGCTGTTAGTAATCAGTTATTTCATATTTTATGTCATAAAAAACACAAAAGAAATAAATCATGATACATGTAAGGTAAAAGACCCTTGAGTAAAACCTAGCTCACTGTTGGTCAGTAGGTGTATGTTGAGAGAAATATGAATACAGACACCAGGAAAGTCTTTTATGGGAATATACACCCTGTCATCAGAATGATAGGTCACAGATAATGAGCTCATAGTTGGTAGAAATACCTTGAGCATGGAAAAGTCCTTGTGCAGAAATAAGTTCTCTGCAGGTATCAAGAGTTGATGGGGAAAAAAATTGGTTGAAAGACCTTCAATAGCAGTGAATGTGGCAAGGTTGCTAGTGTTACGATCTGCCGCAATTATCAGAAAATTATATAGAAATAAAACTATGAATACACTAACTGGAACACTGCAGCAAAATATCAAAGAATCAAATAAGCCCTGTGAGAATGAAGAGTTCAGAGCTTTCTGTCACAAGTCTAAATCATTATAGATGAGATTCATGATTTGCATTTTATGACAATATACCTTAAATGAACCTCTTAGACAATATGTTAGTGGCTCCTTAATTAAAAGAAGGTAGTTTGCATTGCACATCTTTGGTCAAAGTTACAACACTCTGTACCTCTCCTCTCCTTTTTGGCATGAGTTTTGTTTCCACCCAGGATCATTATATGATTAACACGTGTATTTCTCTGGTTCTAAGAAATGAAATTCAAAAGAAGGTGAAGTATTTGTAGATGTGTTTATCATGTCAGGGAATGAAATTCCAATGAGTATCAAATGAGTAATCAGCCACATTCTTACCCCAGCCCATAGTTCTCATCCTGTGGTTTGTCTTATCACTGGTAAACACACTACTCAGAAAAATTTATCAACTGTATTACCTGGTGCTGTTCTAGAAAGCGTAGATGATAACGGTGATGAACAAGACAAAAACTCTTGCTAGTTTTGAGTCACCATTTCATTTAAACTAGATTATATACATGTAGAAACTTTACCCTTCAGCTGTGTGTGGTTGTTGTGGCCTGTACTCCCAGCACATAGGAGGCTGAAGCAGGAGGAATGCCATGAGTTCAAGGCTAGGCTGGGGTATACAGTAAGAGCTTATGTCAAAAAATAAATTTTATCCTCTAGCACATACACTTAAAGTATGTATATAGCTATTCTGCATGCAATGGGATCAAAGTGTCCTTACAACTTCTTGTCCAAGGGGCATATTGTCATTTGGAGTGGGAGGGAGAAAGGATTAATTTTATATAAAATATGGCTACTTCTAAAATGTTCATATCTACCTAAATTATGAATTCCTTCACACTTTATAGATAATGGTATATTCTGCAGCATGTAGCAAAATAGAAATATATATAATTTCTATTTCTAAAGATTTGGAAAGTAAATGAAGGTGCATGAATGACCTAGTGGACTAATCAAGAACTTCTGTCATGGAAGGAAAGGAGTTAGTGGAAAGAAATTTTAAGGATCATCACACCCCCCCCCCAAAAAAAAAACAAACCCCTTGAGATTGGTGAAGGTGTGATCCTTTTGGAGGTCTTGGAGAAGCATCCTTAAAAATATCCATAGACCTATCAATTTTGACCATTGCCATGGTCTCAAAAATCCTGTCTCCACTCACCTGAATTGAGAAATGTGTTTTGTCTTCATCATTTGCCCTCATCATCTCTCTTATACACAATTCTTTTCCTTAATCAGTAAAGCTAGACCTAGCTTAGAAACGTTAAACCCTGTTTATAAGGAGAAAGCCAAAATTTGCTGTAAAATTGCTGTCTCCCAGTGGAATCCTACATGCTAGACAAGTAATTCACTATACTTACTGAGTACCAGCATTGTGTCAGGCACTATTGTAGACACTAGTTGTGAACAAAATAGGCAGAGTAATAGCCTGTAATGGTGCATTCAAGACAGATGGCTTTCTAGCAAATAAGAAATGGACTCAGTATAGATTTCAAATCCTCTTATGTCTTGTGATTCTACACATTCTGTCTTGTCACTCATACACTCCTCAAGCCATCAACTAGTGTCCTCAAATGCAGTGTCTTGAGGACCAGATGCTGGATTTATGCCAGGTAAATACAAAGTTTTAACTAGACAATTCCAAATTGCCTCTTTAAGGAGGCAGCACCAAGTTAAATCTTTTACTGCTTTATATCTTTATCATAGAAGCTACAGCTAATATATATTAGGTGGTGTTTGCCAAATACTGCATTATTTAATAATTTACATTTCACATGCTTCATGCCCATCTTCATGTTTTAGGAAAATAATTGGTTACATCTAAAATGGATGAACCTTCATTTCTCCTACCTCCATACCCTATGCAGCTGCACACATTTATTCAGGATAAATGTTTTCAGCTTCTGGTGGACATGGTAACCATCAATTCCTTTTTTCATTCTGTCTGCTGCCTATCTTCCTCAGACATCTCATCTTGCACAAACTTGCAGGTTCTCATTCCTGCCTTTTCTGACCTATGTGGGATCAACACTGGTTGAACCCACCTGAAGTGCTGATTTGTTGATGGCTACTATATTTTATGTTAAATGTTACTGGAATGCATGTGTTATGAAAAAAATAATTTTCATTGAATTATTTTGATCATATGTTTAGTACAGACATGCCTTATTTAACAACCTAACTCTTTAACAACTGCTGGCACTTATAACCTGCTGCTTATGACATCTTTTTTTGGTACAGTTCTGCACATCGTATTTATAGAGCCTCAATTTTTTGTACAGTACACCTCGATTATACAGTACTGTAATTTTTGCTGATTGTACTGCATAATATTATAACTTTATGTTTTGTTATACATTACAGTACTCCATGTAAGAGTTAAGCAAATAAGAACAAAGTCATCCTTGGAGTGTCCTTCAATCATTTCTTTGCTTTTAATATTTTACACACTATGTACAATTCCTCATTTAGTGACCAATTCACTTAATGACCAAGTCACAGGCACAGAGCTAAGCAGGGTCATTACAGAAGTGTCTGTCCAATGGAATACTAAGCAACAAGTAAATCATTGAAACACAGAAGCTGTTGAATTTAAAAACAATCATGCTGTGTGAAAGGAGCCAGATTTTAAAAAATAACACATTGGACGTGTCCTCTTATAAAATGTAGACGATAGTGACAAAAGACCAGTTTGTAAGCAGGGTAAAGGGGCACGGTTGGAAAGACACAGGAAAGCTGGTCACCAGTGTGATTGGCTCATCTCTCATATCATCATTTTCCAGGTCCTGTTTTTCTTTTAAAATTTCCATCGCCAGATTCATTCAGGGGCGCCCCAGAGAGTACTAGTTATGCAGCAGGGACAGTGAACTTACCCTATGATGGCCATTTCCATAGTTTACCTACCTAAAGGCCCAAATACTACATGGCTAGAGCATACCACCAGCTTTTGGGGGGCAGCTTGCTTTTTCCTAAGGCTTCTAAAATGTTTCACATTTAGAGTAACGGCTGAGTAAAACGTCATTTTAACTTCCCACCGAAGTCAGACATCGCAGCCTTAAAGGTCGCCTTTAAAGAAATGTGTGAGGCGCCTTTGAAGCTTGAGTTAACCTCAGCGGGCGACAAGAAGCGATCTGCTTCGGTACCCTGTTCTTTTCCTCACACGCCTTGTTGGCTTTGTGGGACCTCGAACCTCGGCGGATCTCTCCCTTTAACCGTTAGAGGCGGGGCACCTGGGAAGAAACCGTCTCACTCTTCTCTTTCAGAGTCGCTCCCACCGACCATTCTTCGGTCACAATCTCAAAAGCGACCGCTATGCCTCTGCACTTCAGGCGTCAAAATGGCCCCGAGGCCAAGTGGGCGGGACTACGTCATCAGGAAGAGCCGGAAGTCCACCTTCCATTGTGGGTAAAGGGACTGACCGCTTTAACTAATGTTTTCGGCAGAGGGGGCAGTGCGAGGAGGGCCAGACCTCGAAGTTCAGAGAAATGAGTTCCTTCCTTAAGAGGTCGTGGGTTCAGGAGAGTGTAGGTCAGTTCGGTACATGAGGCGGGGAGGGAGCATTTTGTAGGCATCTACAAAGGTTGTTGCTCTCCCGCCCTAGCAGATAGAGGGGCGCGGGTGGAGGGAAACGTGTAGGAGTCCACGGGACAATTGTAAATAAGGTGCCTTTTTTGTTTGATCATACTGTGCTCTGATTGTCAGTGATTAAAAATCTGAACTTACCAGCAACCAACAATCCTGAAGTTCGGGATTCGGGTCTTTGTGTGTCACTCTGTTAACGCTCAATGATTGAGAACTTGGGTGATGTTTGCCAGGAAATGTGGCGCTTGGTTAGGGATCTGGATTAATTGGGAGATACATGATTTAGGGATCATTAAGGGAGGTCAGTACGTGTGATTCAAGTCCAGATTTCGGAGTGGTGGTCTCTGTCTGGTACACAAATTGAGAAAATGGAATCTTGGAGGCTCAAGCTCTGGCTGGTAAGTTTGTTGAACTCAGACTTTGGCTGCAGTAACACACTTGATTGACACTGACATTTCACCAGATGTTCAGTTCCAAGCCCCTGCTCCATGACTAATTTTCTAATCTGTTTTCCTACAGAATCCTACCTTATTGAACACTCAAAGTTTTGGGGGAAAGGAATGGCTCAACATATTTCAAACTAATAGGCTTTCTATTTAACAATCTTTTTAGTTTACTGAATATTCCTTTCAATTCCATTTATGAGTAAAAGATTGCTATTCAAGCACTTATTTATTTTTGAGTTTTTAAGACAAGGCTTCACAGTATAGTTCAGGCTGGCCTCAAACTCCTGGTGATCCTTGTGCCTTAGCCTCCCATGTGCTGGAATTATAAACATGGGCTACCACAGCCAACTCCAGTGTTTATATTTTTTTCAAAAAGCAGGGTTTTTGTTTGATTTGTGTATGTGTGTGTGTGTGTGTGTTCAGGTGTGTGTTTTGTGTGTGTGGTATTCGGGTCCAGGATCTTCACAATGAGCTACATCTCAACCCTATTTTTAAAATTTTGGGATAGGGTCATGCTGAGTTGTCCCATTTGGGATCAAACTCCCAGTCATCCTGCCTCTGCTTCCCAGAATGCTGGGATTACAGGCATGCACTATATTATTTGAATTAAATTATTTTTAAAAGTGATATTTATATCGTGTTAATTTTTATTCCTCCTCCTGGTGTCCAGTTTTTCATACTGCAGTCTGTATAGGTATATGAAGACTTTACAAAGAGTCACAAAAGCAACATACTTTTAAAAAATATATAGCTCCTTAGTGTCTTTCTGATCTCATTTCTAAAATTGATCTGGGAATTTCTCGTGACCAAGACATGGTGCTGGGCTCCTTTACCATTTATGCTTTCACATTTCTGCTACTTCCAGCCTCAAAGAACAAACGCAGACCTTCCTTGCATTTAGTTAGCCTGAGGTATGAAATTGTCTGGGGAACCAAATAAAGAGAAATATTGGAGGTCATGTGTTTGGCTCAGTGCACAGAAGGAGGGAATGTGTCCTTGAAACTTGTTTTGCTCTTCATTCTGCAGGTCCTGGCCATTCCAATATGGGATAAGAAGAAAATGAGGAAAGACTTTCAGGTCCTAGATACCACTTCTGGAAACATTCTTCATCAGTGACTGAGATTATTAGGGCATCTACAGAAGAGACACAGAGCATCCCAGCTGACCATTTTCCTAAGCAGAAGAAAATGACCAATGTTCAGGTGACTTTTATCTGATTTCATGGTCTCTTTTATTTGCTAATGGATTTGCAAATGCCCTTGAAAATCATTTCAGAAATTATCTACAGAGGAGTACATTTGGTGTCTAATGTGGCAAAGTATGATCAGGAATATAGTGTTCACATGATTTCCACTAAATGCCTGATGTTGGAGCATCATGTGTAAAAGAAGAATCTTTTTTTTTTAATTTTATTTAAAGAGAAAAAAACAAAAAGGATAGAAATATTACAGAATTTCAAGAAAAGAAGATAAACACTAAGAAATCACTAGTTGATGAATTACATATTGTTTTTTTAGAAATAATTTTTCAACTTAAAAATTAATGCGCACAAAGTAGACACTGAAACAGTGAAAATGCAAACAGATCTGTTCAACAATCCAACAAGAATCTAGAAATATGTTTATCAAACCCACACACCTAAACATACATGCAGCTCTATCTTTTATAGCACTTCCTATTTCCTCTTTTTTTTACAATAGCAATTATACATTTTTAAAATTTTATTTAAAGAGAAGAAAAAAGCAAAACAGATAAAAGGGTAGCAGCAATACAGAATTCTAAAAGAAAGAAAGAAAAAGAATGATTAAAAAAAGGAAAATGGAAAAAGCCCCACTAAGAAATCACTAGTTTAATAATTACGTACTGTCATCCTGGATGTAGCTGTTCAAGTTACAAAGATAAGGGGTACATAGCAAACATTCAAACAGTCAGACTGCAAACAGTTCTGCTCAAAGATCCAACAAAGATGCAGCAATATGGTCATCTATTTTAAACACTCAAACATACATGCAGTTATATCCCTTAGAGTACTTTCTTTTCCTCTCTTTTTTACAATAGCAATTACACATTTTGGTTTTATTACACTTGTAGTTCTTATTTACTTTTTACACTAGAGACACAATGTGATATTTATAAATATGATTCTTATTTATTTCACTAATGAGGATAATCTCAAGTTGTCTCCATTTGCCTATGAAGGCCTCAAGATCATCCTTTTTTAAAGCTGAGTAATATTCCATTGTATAAAAATGCCACATCAATTTCAGCCAGTCTGCAGTTGATGGGCATCTTGGTTGTTTCCAGGATTTAGCTATCACAAATTGTGCCGCTATGAACATGGGTGCACATATATCACTGTGATATGAACTTTTCAGTTCTTCTAGGAATATACCCAGGAGGGGAATAGCTGGATTGAATGGGGCTTCCAATCCTAGTCTTCTTGAGAATTCTCCATATGGATTTCCATAATGGTTGCACCAGTCTACATTCCCACCAACAATGGAGCAGTGTTCCTTTTTTCCTGAAGCCTCGCCAACATTTGTTATCAGTTGATTTCTTGATGGCAGCTATTCTCTCCAGGGTAAGGTGGAGCCTCAGTGCTGTTTTAATTTGCATTTCTTGAATGACCAGTGATGGTGAACATTTCTTCATGTATTTATTTGCCATTTGTATATCTTTCTCTGAGAACTGTGTGTTCATCTTAGATGCCCATTTTTGGAGAGAGAGGGTCTTTGAACTTGGGGGCTTGATGTTTTTCAATTCTTTATATGTTCTGGACACAAGTCCTATGTCTGAGGGGTTTCTGGCTAAAATTCTTTCCCACTCTGTGGGTTTTCTTTCACTCTGTTGGTGATTTCCTTTGAAGTGCAGAAACTTTTCAATAATGTGACATCCCATTTGTTGATACTTTGAAGTGTTTCCTGTGCAGTTTGCGTTTTGTTCATGAATTCTTTGCCTACCCCTATGTCTCCAAGACTTTTACCTACCTTGTCTTCCAGTAGATTTAGAGTTTCTGTTTTAATACTTAGGTCTTTGATCCATTTAGACTTTAGTTTTGTGCATGGATATATGATCCGGCCTGTGGACCAATGCGTGGGTTTTCCCCTAGAGGAAGGAAAACGGGGCGGGGGCAGGGTGAAGAGAGAGAGACGGAGGCAAGTTGAAGTTTTCCAATCAAACCTCGTTTATTGAGGAAGTGTCCCTAGCTTATAAAGAAGCGGGGGGCAGGAAGTTACGGATGGGTCACTGTCATTTCCTGGGTGGGGCGAAAGGATCCTGGGAAATGTAGGCCGACGCACTGGATGCCCACAGGAGGGAGAGATGGAGCGGCAGCCATGAAGCTATCATGCTGCTCCCTACATCTCCTCCCTTATCACTTTATAAGAGTATGGCAGGCCCTGTGA